>CAJNDV010003962.1:0-10007 GCA_905221635.1 Symbiodinium sp. CCMP2456 | reverse complement strand
AGAGGCCAAAAGGATGCCCTGCTACCCTGTACTGTAACACGGCATCCTAAGAAAGTCGCATTTCCCGCGCTCCGCGCAAGGATGGACTGTGCAGCAAAAAGGGCGCATTGCGCAATCCCATGAGCATGAAAGCTCTTGGGAGAAACCGCTACTGGCATGTCTTCCGGGGAAAGGTTGTGAACTATGCCATGGCCGACCAGCTGATGGACTTGGGCCTCAGCAAGGCTGTCGGAAGCGGTACGGAGCCAGTCAGCAAGATACTGCTGGCTATCAAAGGAAACAGTGGTAGTGGTTGCTGCTGCCATGCATGGGCGTAAAGTGGCCCACCACGGGGCCGGTCCGCTGGTCCTGCAGGCAGGACGCCACGCATGAGCTGTTTTGGCTGCGACTATCTCCTGTGCACCAACATCAGACGCTTCCCACACCTGCAAGCAGGCAGGTTGGCGACGTAGGTGGTCACGGAGCCTCTTGGTGCACCAGAATTCTGTGCCGCATACTTCGCAACGGGTACCGTTCGCGGCAGAGGTAGCTCTGGCCTCGCAGCCGTGCAGCTTGCTCAGGTGGGCAGCAAGCGCAGCAGCGGTGTGACAGGTAACAGCGCACCGGGGGCACTTATGCTCATTCAAGGGGAGCATTTGCTTGCCTGAGTAGTGAAAGAAGAAAGCCCCGGCGTCGCGCGCGCTTGCGAGGTTCCTCCACTCCAGCAAGCATCGCTCCTGCCTGCTTGCCGCCTTGGCCCGGCACTTGCGAACATATTGTCTAGCCCACCGCCTGGCTGACTGTGGGACCTGCAGCAAACACTCCCAACTGCAGTCCCTGACATAGGCCGCACATTCGCAGACCGCGCTGCGCACACAATGATGCCATGGGCCCTCATCGAACCAGAGAGCCGCGAGAACACTGGAACCGTCTGCGAGGAGCCATCCTGCGTGTCTGATCAAGTCAGCCACGCGGGTTTGGTGAGCTGTGAGGACTCCCAAGCAAGCGCAGACTGCCTCATCATCGAGTCCGCGGCTGGAGAAGCCACAGAGGGCACGAAAGGACCGCCGCCAGGGTTCCATGTAGGCCTGTCGGTACAGGCTTTGTTCCCGTTGGGTTCGGAGCACCCATAACCCCGAATTGTGCCGCAATCTCGCGAGTGGCATGCTAAGGATCATATTGATCTTTTCAGGGTACGCCAGGTGTGGATTCCTCACTAGCCGCGATATGCCCTTAAAAAGGTCACGTGCCAGGCTTCTGCGTCTGCCAAGGTCCGCCAAGTCACCTCCAGTGGCATCGACTTCGGAGCCAAGGTGGGTATACCGCTCAGCAAGGTGCACGGTAACCTGGCCAGAGCGTGTATTGACCTGGAAATTGGCGCCTTGCCGGCATAACCAAAGTTGCCGCAGTCTGCGACTGTCGCGTCCGGTCACAATGGGCAAGAATTCAGTCTTGCCTTGTGCAAAGTTGACCTTGATCCCTGCGCGATGCAGGGCGGCATCGACCTCGCGGACCATGGCGCCGGCCTGCTCCAGGAGCTCAGCGGGACGGTTCGAGATGACCGGAAAAGCAACGTCATCCATCCAGCTAGGAGCGGGCAAGGCATCACCCACATCGCCAGAGGCTGTGGGGCAAAGGGGTCGGATGCCAAGCTCATCGGCCTTGCTGGCAATGTCAGCAAGAACTTTGCCAAAGACCATTTGGAACAGAAGGTCAGCCAAAGGTGCACCTGGTATCGAACCAGAACGCGTCTGGTAAAAGTGCACAGGATTCTTCCCAACGCAGTACCAGGTTCGGTCCAAGCTGGCAGCAACAAAACGTTGTACCGCAGGAGAAACTTCGGCCGAGGCCAAGAGTCCTGGGCCCATCGCTTGCAGGAGAAATCCGGCACGGTCTTCTTCGGAGGTGAAGATCGTTTGTGCGAGCTTATGGATGAACTCGGTGTCTTGGCAGGCGGCTGAGCCTAGCAGTGGTTCTCTGAGCAGGCTGTAAAAGGCGGATTGGCCATCGACAAATAAGACGCCGCCGCAAAGTCTGCGATCGACTATCCTGCGGATGAGACCTTTCACGTGCGCGCTGGCGACCTGCAAAGGGTTACCTGGCCTCGAGCCTCCTTGTGCTGGCTGCCGCACCTGCTCGAAGACCTGTAGCATGTCCGCTCGCAGCGCCCGGGCCACAGCCTTAGCCCCTGGTTCGAGAAGAAGAATGCTACGCCACCCGGCCGTGGTGTGAAGTGGCTTACCGGGCTTGGGAATGGGGGCAGCGACACCTCCCCGCCAAATGAGCGGGCATTGACGCCTGATCAAACACTTGAGGAGCAGGGCGACATGTTGGTGGGCTGCTTCGAGTGGTGCAGCCTGGTAAGCCTCCGATGGCAAGGTTGTCCAGCCGGCTGCCCGTCGGGCGGTGAGGCCGCTGAAAGCTCGAGCAAGCCCTGCAACGGAAAAGCAGTCGGCGACCGGGAAATCGCTTTCCGCATAGCTGGCCGCGCGCGTGGTGATGGAATTCGCTTGGCTATGCTCGGCCCTTTCGGCTTCCGCAAAGTGATCACCAAGGATTCGAAAGGAGTCTGTCGCGACAGAACCATCGGCTTGTCTGAGCGCCGGACACAAAGAAGGAGCACGATATCTCCTGCCCGTTTTGGAAACTCGCCGGCAGAGTCGATGAAGTGCATCAATGCCTTGTGCCCTGGCCTCGCAAAAGGAACTACGGAGCGCCTCGGCTGCATCTTGTTTGGCAGACGTACGGATGAGGCGGGTGAGGTCTTTAACCTGTTCCCCAAGGAAGACAAGGTACTCTGACCACTCCTGAGGATCGCCGAGGTTATGCATGATCCTACGCAGGGCTCGACGGTCCTTGATGAGCTGCCAGGTGCGCTCAGACGTGATCGGGTTCCGAGGCTTATTGGCCAGTCTGGGGCAGATGGCCCGCAGTCCCTGTATGACATGGGAATTCAGGATGTGCACATGGTCATCAACAGAGGTGGACCAATCTATGCGAGGGGCCTGCCTGTAAACCTGCTGCAAAGCTGCTTTACCGGCGGGGGTGCGCAGTACCTCTACATCAAGCCGGGGCGCCTTGGCTGTAGTGGTTCCGGGCTGGGTCCAGGCGAAGCTGACCGAGACAGGCTTATGGTCGTGATCAACGTGCCCAACGAAGTCACGAAAAGGCCCCTCGACGACCATGCCAGCACGCAGAGAGGCAGGGCAACACACATAGTCCAAGCAAGCCCTCTGTTCCCCCGGTCCGTACCACGTGTGGAAGGCGACGCCAGAAGAGTCGATGTATCCTGAGGCACATAGGGAGTGAGACGCCATAACATCAGCAAGACCCTTCTGGTTGGCATTGACACCGGACCGGTGCACAAGGTGCTCAGCTGGATCGTGGTTGTTAGCGTTAGCGTCCAAGAGAAGCACCGGGACGCTGTTGCTGGGCAAGCGTCGAAGGGCACTGCTGAGGTGGGTCCACCAACGCTCGCAGACTTCAGCACCGGCCTTGGTGATTGGGCTGTGTGCAACAACAAAACCGAAGGTAACCCCACCGGCTTTGGCGGTGGCCAGCAGCAGTCGGGAGGAGGCATGAAGGATGCAAAGACTGGATCCATCCCAGAAAACCTTCTCGCGTCCAGCTTTGGCGACAGGGAGATCCTTGGACAGCCAGAGTTGGCACCCGAGTTGTCCATCCGTGGCCGGGCCGTGTAAGATGTGGTAGTGCTTGTTGCTTGCACGGCCTTCGTTTCCGGAACGAGTTTCCTGAAATCCAACAACTGCTGCCCCCCTTTGGTGGAACTGGTCGCACAGGCTTTCTTGTTGAGAGATGGACTGTAAAGTCAGGCAGTTGTACGTCACAACCCGCATGTCGAAATTGACCATGGCCGTGGCAGGCTGTGCAATAGGTCGCAGATCTGTGATGCTGACCTTAGTCGGCTGGACTCGGGCAGCATCGGCAAGGGCTCCGTTGGCGAGGACATGAGGCACTGAGGGGTGCAACCCCGTCCCAGCCCAAATCCAGGCCAGAGTAGAGCTGAGTTGAGCCTCATGGAGAGCTGTGGGCAGCGCGCTGTTAACTTCGCCTCGTGCACCTGCTTTGGCAGCCGCATCAACAAACTCATTCAGGGGATGTCCCGAATGGGATTTTATATGCATCCAAAAAGGCAGCCGATTTTGGATCATCAGTAGGTGGCTCAATGATCTGCATGCCTGCGCCAAGTCCGAGCCATGCTGATCGTAGCACGTTGCGGATGCCACTGCCTGTGCCGAAGTGGCGTCAAAACCAATGGCGCAGGGGACGCCTACGCTCAAACAGTGTGCGAGGGTATATGCCATGGCTCCGAGCTCGGTTTCGAAGGCCGACCCGACAGCCAAGCCCAGCGTGTGGTGCGATCCCTCTGCCCGTGCCTGAACAGTGTGGTGTCCGGCCCACTGCCAAAGACCGCGGTGCAAACCTAAGGCACAGATCGACCACCCGCACTTCTTGGTATCCTCATAGAAGGAACCGTCGACGTAAAATTGATACGCGAGCGGCTTGGCGTCTTGGGGGAGCGTGGGGAGGCCGCTGAGGAAATGTCTGGCGCACTGAGGTACATCGCGAACTGTCCTCCAGTCGGCTTCGAAGCATTGCCTGCCGTACTGTGAGAAAAGGAACTGATACATGTCCGTATCGATTCCCGTAAGGAGCTTGCCGGCGCCAACTCGAAGCGGGGCCTCCGGCACAAGTTCATCGAGGCTCAGCTGCCGCTTCGGTGTGCGAAGGTGTCGCCGGCCGAAGGGAGTGGGGATCGAGGAACCAAGGACGTTGACTCGCTTGGTCGGCGAGGGAAAGGGATCCGACCTCGGCCCGCGACCAGAGGTATCCGCTGCAGGTCTCTCCGCAAGCTCCAGTGGGACATCTTTTGCCTCAATCTGGCTGCATCTGGCGCTATGTGTGCGCACCGCGCGCGTGGGCGCCCTTGTGCTCCGAAGATGGGCAAGACTGGTGCCACCAGGATTGGACTGCGAGTCTGGGGCAGGGGCTTCTTCAGACCCGGCTTGATCAGAGCTGGCTGTGGGCGGAGTGTCATTGGGTATGGCAGCCCTGTCAGAAGAAGCCCGAAGGCGAAACAGAGCTCCCTGAAAAACCTCCGTCGGGGAACAGTACTCTTTGCCCGCAGGTGCAGGGAGCTGCGAAAGGTGTACAGTAGTCCCCGGCGACAAATGTATCAAGCGATAGCAGAGCATCGAAAGCGGGTCTGAGACAACATAAGTTTGGTATGTCGCCTCCGGAACTACAACCAGGAAGATGGCAGCCGCAGCAGTCTCAGCTGCCGAGCCAGCATCGATGATGACATGCTCAGGCATGAGTAGCCCTTCTTGATGCAGCAAATCCTGCGCCTCCTGAAGACCTGGTGTAAGAGGTGTATCCAGCCAGATGTGATGCGGCGCATGGGCTGGCTGTAACAACCAGATACTTCTGCGTTTGGCATGCGGCGTGCCCATGCAGGACGCTCTGACCCTAAACTCTCGATTGAAAACTTCTGCAAGCGGCCTGTTGTTGTGCTGTACCGCAACGTGTGGCTCGGGGATGCCGCTGTGGTGCTTAAGGGCAGGGAACTTCACTGGAAAAGAGAGCAATCTGAGTTCCCTAATCCTCTCCAAGAGCGGAGCGAGATGCCTCGTGAGGACGGTTCCCTGCCCGATGCCGAGGATCTGGACGTAATCCCCAGTGGCGAGAGCCCGGCGAGTCATGGATGCCGGTATGCCGTTGACAAACACTTGTAGGCCTGCTCGCCTTTGTGCTGGCGAGAGGATGTCGTCGGGGAAGGTGTCCTCTTGCAAAACAATAGAGTGCAGCTGGGAACCCTCGACACCGGGATCAACCAAAACCGTAATGCCCGCTTGAAAAGCCGTAGCCAGCAGCGGCACGATGAAGTGGTCCTGTGAGGCTGCTCGCGGCATAACAGGCGCGAGCTGCAATCTAAATGGCTGTCGAAGTCTTCCCATGCCAAGTAACCCTCTAAAAAGGTCACCCAAAACCTGCCTGATGTCAACGTGCTCAAGGGGCAAGCTGGCAGATCTCACGGTCGCCCCGTCGCAGACAAGTACGAAACTAACACTTTGCTGAGAGCAGGCGGCTTGCATGGCGGTCGTGGTGGTGGTAGTAGAGAATGCGTGTTGCCATGTCGGCCTTTCGTCGGCTTGACGAGGTTTAAGGCGCACCGCAAGCCATTGCAAAGCTCGCAACTCTCGAGGGAGAGAGTCAAAGACCTGGCCGGCACAGTCCTGCAAGTAGACTCGATCTTCCCCCCAGGGCTCCGCAAGGAGCTCATTCAGGGCTGGCTGATATACCGCCGCCTTGTCGAGGACAGCACGCATGTCATCTCCGGGCCGCAAGGCAACTGGCAGGATGTCCAAACCCAAAGCCCTAAGGTCAAGCGGCAGCAGGGCTCCGTCTTCGTCCATCCCTTTCTCTGTAACTGTAATCTGCGGTACCGCCAGCCCCGGCAGGGGCACCGTAAGGAACTGCACATGAACTGGAAGCTCATCTGGCTGCCTCGCAGCCTGAGCGCAGAATTGCGCCATGTTCCATTGGTTTGATCCTTGAAGAAGGACTGGAGGGAAACCTCGAAAGAAGGCGCAGAAGGGGACAGTCTTTTGTCCCTGAGAATCGAAGTCGGCAAAGAGACAAAGCTGACCAACCGACAGTCTGAATCCGGGGCCCGAGAGGACAGCCGCAGGGGTGACTTCCGCCTCCGACAGAGACATGGGGATTGCAAAGCGATCCATGTCCAAGCCGATGTCCTGCCCAAGGAGCATGGGCGGGCTGCGCTGCATGGCAGTGGTAGTGATTGTAGTGCCGTCTTGAGTCTCAGCTGCCTGTCCGGCATCTCTGTGCTCAATGGCTAGCCATTCATGTGCGCTAACCGGGTCTACCGTAGTCTCAACTGCGCGGCCGGACGCCTCCTTCATGATCAGGTGTTCCGGACTAAGCCCAACAGTCAGGCCGCGCCGATCGCAGCCAGCCGCAAGGATGGCCTGTAAGACCTGTGGGGCACTCATGCCCGGAAACAGCCCTGTCGTGCAAACAAAGAGGCCGAGAGGTCTGACATCTATGGGAATGGCACACGCCCCCCTGTCGAGGCTGGCAGCCGTGAGCGTAACTTGCGGGCAGGGAAAGCCCGATAGTGGCCTGACAAGGAATTGCAAGGCGCGTGTGCGCTCGGCGGCACTTGCCACAGCGTCGGCAGCGCACTCCAGAACGGTCCAAGTCACTTCTCGTGGTCGGCTTCTTGAGTGGTAAGAGATGTCGAAGATGGTGTATCTGAGGCGCTCCCCTTCAGCGGGCGGTGTATTGGCTAGGAGAGCCACCTCATCAACCGGAAGCTGCATGAGAGGGCCTTGCAGCTCTGCAGGCTCAACTGGAAGGGCTGCAGCAACGATGCACTGGATATGGCTAGGCGCTCTGGGTCGCGGAGCTGCATTCTTCGAGAGGGGAAGATACAGCGGCGCCTGAAAGGCAGTCCGTGGACTTTGTCCGCCCAGGGAAGGGGCCACAAGGGAGTCATCTGGAGAAGCCATGTGGTCAAGTGGGCCAGTGCCTATCCGGTCGCTGCCTTGAGACCTGTGGTATCTGTGCAATGGTCCACGTGCAGTGGCGAGGTCTGCAACAGGGTCCGACAGGGAACCGCCCTTGATGCAGCAAGGTTGTCGTGCAAGCTTTTCGCCGCCTTGAGACCTGTGGCATCTATGCAATGGTCCACTGGTGGTGGCGAGGTCTGCAACAGGGTCCGACAGGGAACCGCCCTTGATGCAGTAAGGTTGTCGTGCAATCTTATCGTTGCCTTGATGTCTGTGCCTTCTGTGCAATGGTCCACATGCAGTGTCAAAGTCTGCAACAGGGTCCGACAGGGAACCGCCCTTGATGCAGCAAGGTTGTCGTGCAAGCTTATCGTTGTCCTTAAACCTGCGGCCACTGTGCAAGAGAAGGTCGTGTGCGGTACCAGCAACAGGCTGCATCCGCTGCGACTGGGCCTCGAGGCTGAAGGGTTTGTGTGTGGCCAGGAGACGGCCGTATTCACGCCGCCATGCGTTGCTCGAGCATGGCTCGCTTCCACAAAACTGAACCGTCATGGGGAGGGGATGCGGGAAGACATGCAGACATGAGTTCCTAGGACAGGCTATGCAACACTTTGTACAGGACCATAGATCTGTACAGTCGGCTCGTAGGTCATCATTGTCGCCAACCGCTGCGTAGCTGGCTTGGCGATAGTCGTCTTGTCTCAGACGTTCAACCCCGAGTCCAGCCCCACCCCAGGAGGCCTGCTGCGAGGGGCGACCGTCAAAAGACATAACGACAATCTCCCAGCTGAAAGTGTTCTCTGCTGTCGCGCCAGCTCCACACCACGCCGACATCTCGTCCTGCTCCCACGTAAGTCGTGGGTCCCATTGCTCAAAAACCGCGTCAGCTAGTTCCAACCCCAAGGAATCAAGTCGAACTTCGGCTGCTAAGCAAATGCCTGCCACGGCCGCCATCCACGGCGACATGTAGTCATCAACCTGGCGGATATCCTCTTCATCCTCCAGGGAAAAACGCCCGATGAGTCCCGTAAGGCTCGGCACCGGGCCTAGCGAGGGGGCTGCTCTGTGCCCTCCTCCTTTTTGGCAGTCTTGTCCACAGGTGCCTCCTCCGCACCTGCCTTGCCTCTGCGTCTCGGCGTCCTCTCTCTGGTGGCACCAAGCTCCTGTTCTGCCGCAGTCTTGGCCTGCTTTAGAGCCGCGGCCAGGGCATCCTCGCCCTGTGCGGTCCTTGAGGCGGCCACTGACTTCGCGGCTTCCATTGCAGCATCGGCTGCAACGACTTCCTCCATGCCATCTGCGTCCGAATCCACTGTCTCCAGATCCACAACTTGTGATTTCTGCGACAGTGCGTTCGTCGCTGCGGCCAGCTGCTGCGACCACTTGTTCTCGGACTCCTCGAGCTTCGCGAGACTGGTCGCCTTGGCCGCCATCTGCTTCTCCAAGAGCTCTGAGAGAGCCCCCAGATAAGTCGTCCACTCCGTCAGGAAAAGTTCCCTGGCGTGCCGAACTGCCTGTAGCTCTTGCCGAGCTTGTGTCTGTTGATTGACAAGTCGGTGCAATCCACGCGATGCCAGCTTTGCGTCCTCCTCGTAGTGCTGCTGAAGGATCGTCTGCACATTCGACGGCAGTTCCTCCTTGACCGCCGTGAGTGCCGCCACCAACTCGTTCAAAGCTGGTGCTCGCTCCGCAGCTGTGGCCGAACTGGCGGGCATATTGACAGACACTGCCTGCGGAGCCCGAGGTAGCGCTGCCAGCAGCGACTCGGCACCCTTGGGCGGGGCCGTCTCTTCCACGTGCTTGGCTTTGCCCTTGCCCTTGCTCTTGCCTCCAGCGTGTCCGCCCTTGCTTTTGGAGCGGCGTCGTGGGGATTGGGGTCTTTGCCTGGGGGAAGCTGGTGTGCTCCAACCTTGCTGCCAGCCTTGGTCCTTCCAGGGTGCAGTCGAGGTCTCGGTCACATACGTCGCAGTCGCCCAGCCTTGCCCGCACTTCGGGCAAAAGTTGGCGCTTGCCTTGATATACTGGCGGCAGCTGTAGCACCACCAGTTTACTGTCCTGTTCTGTCGTAGCTGCTCCATGGCCTTCGCCGGTAAGCTTGACGCCGAGTGGTGATCGCGCAGAGTCCTCACTGCGCTCACCACCTTCCACGTGTCCAGCTTTTGCCCTGTAGTGTACCCGCGAAGCGTTGTGCGAGCAATCGTCCTGAGTCGCCGAGCTCGGCGATGCCACGCAGGTTCCCAGGGAATGGTTGCAAGTGGCGAAAGCCCAGCTCACCAAATAAAACAGAAAAAGGATATGGAAGACCGATACAGCGCGTCCCATGCGAGTATCGGTCGATTCAATCTCCAGCGGTCGAAGACCGGGAGAGTCGCGCAGCACCCTCGCGAGGCGTACAGGTGAGCGCCGGAACGAAATCCGAGGTCGGGGTGCTAAAGCCGGCCGCACTTGCGGACACCGGCCAAGCAGTTGCGGGCACTC
>CAJNDV010003958.1:85853-96478 GCA_905221635.1 Symbiodinium sp. CCMP2456 | reverse complement strand
TGATCCCCGAAGGGAATCCGGCAAGTCGCGCACCCGCTATGCACACATGTGGCATGACAGAACTCCAAATTCTATCTGCAAATCTACAACCTCACAAGCCGACACGCGCAAACTCCACTGAGCCAGAAAAAACGGCTGCTGCCCCGAGTCGGAACCTTTCTCAGTTCTCAATTAAAAGGTGGCTCAATCCGTTAGCTGTGCAGAAAGCACGTTGGCCGAGCGGCTAATGCGTCGGCCTGCTAAGCCCCACGTGGGCTCGAATCGGCCAGGTGTCGATTCATGCCGGAAACATGCGATTTCCGGAAAGGACTTCGGAGAAGGTGCCGTGCCCATGCCCATGTGTGTGAGATGGGGCAGACCGCGCATGCACATCTGGATACATGAGTGGTGGGCACGAAGTTCTCGATGAAGGATTGTAGAATAAACATGACGACTTTTCTCTGCGAGATACGATTATTCGTTTGCATGTTCCTCCCCAATCACAACAAGCTGACAGCGCTTCCCAGCCGGTCCCCCAGGCNNGGGCTCTCCACCGCTTAACTTCGGAGCTCGAAAGAGATCCCGTGCATTCGGTGAGATACGGCCGTCGGCGGGTATATGAGGCGATCAGCCTTATCCTGCCAAACAAAGGCCGTTGTCTTCAGGACAAGAAACATGCATCACAGTTGCCCTTCGCCAGAGATCAGAAGAACACAATTGGGCTGTAATGATTTTGTAGCCTTGGTCTTGGACCTGGAATCCCCTTTTTTTAGCGGTGGCATCAGAAGATGTTGCCGATGGAAGAGAAACCCAAAGCAAAGGATGTTACCGACAAAGGAGAATCCCGAACAGAGGGATAAGTGTAGATAGCTCCGGCAAGTGTACATTCCTCACAGGCTGCACTTTGGTCAGTTGCTTTTTGCCACCCCAACGAAACAAGAAAAGTGGAGTGACACACATGCCACCAGAGGTCATTGTGAAGGCTTCACCAAAGATATCTTATTTCCAAACTCGGCTGGGCACCAACCTCTGCAACCTGTGAGGCTCCTGGAGGTTGGACATCACAAAGGGGGTTTCGGGCATGTAGTGTAGGGTTTCGGAACATCGGCAACATTACATTTACGATGGCCCAAAGCGCCAGGGCCCTAAAGCGCGAAGGCGCCGAAAGCCAACGGGAAAAGGTTTGGCAATCCCAAAGCCTCACCAGAATCTTCATCATGCCAAACGCTCAAACCCTCAGCTCGACGTCTTGATGAGTTCGAGGCTCAAGAAGCGTAATCCCGCAGCGTAGGGGCGAGTGTTCTACAGCAGCCTCTCGAAAGAGGTTTGTTTGCTAGCACAACGCACCCGAATGCCGGATGACGTCTACACCTCGGCTTTGCGGCTTCCGGGCTTCCAAACCGCAGCCCCTGCAACCCAGCACTCAGAACTGTGAAGAACCAAAGGCTCACCCCCCTTGGCAGCTCATGTTAACCCTAACCGGAATCTGAAACCCACAGATGGTTTGGAGCTGACAGTGTTCCTCCTTGTCCTGCGGCAAAGCTCGCGTAAGAGAGCTGCACATCCAGTCACCCAGCAGGGATCCCGGACTCTGAGACACCCAATGTCTCAAAAAACAAGTTTTCCAACAAGAACCTGCAGGAGCTCTGGTCCGCCCTGGAAGCAGCCGAGCGAATCCTGAAGCTCCTGGCGCTTAAGCGGTCGATGCCGGGCGTTGAAAGTACTCGTATCGGTTTACAATTGCTTGGGCAGAATGCCTGTTGATAGAATCTCACAGTTGGGGAAGGCTGCTTCGGGTCACTGATGGACATTACGGCCAGTGCCGGCTGATGATGGCTGATGCCCATGATGCTCTTGCAGTCGGCATGGTCCCTGCCGGACATTGGTTGCAGATGCTCACGATGCTGTTGCTCCTGGTCTTGCTGCCCCAAAAGCGAGCTGATGCCTAGGATGCTCATGGTGGGCTTGGCTCCTGCAGGACACTAGTGGCGGCCCCGCAGCCAAGGCCAGCTGATGCTCTTGTGGTCTTGGCTCCTGCCGACAGTTGTTGCTGATGCTCATGATGATATTGTTTCAGGTGGTGATGCCTGCAAGGCCGGGGCCAGCTGATGCCCATGCGACTCTTGCCGTAGGCCTGCCTCCTTCCGCGCACCTGTGGCTGATGCTCATGATGCTGTTGCTATGGGTCGTGAGGCCGTGCAGTCAGGACCAACTGATGCTCATGATGCTCTCGCCGTGGACTTGGCTCCTGCCGGACACTGGCGGCTGATACTTACGATGATGGTGCATTGGGTTGGTGATACCTGCAAGGCCAATACCAGTGCTGACGTCGCGACTGTTTTGATGTAACGCCGGCGCTGGCTGATGGCCACACCGGGTTCAGGTCTGTGGCGTGGCGTCCCTTCACCCTGCCCCCCTCTTCCTCACCCCCCACCCCCCCACCCCCCACCATCCTGCCCCCCACCCACCCCCACCATGCCACCATGCCCTGCCCCACCCCCCTCCCACCCCTCCACCCCCACATCCCCTCGCCCACCCACACCCCCACATCCCCGTCCATGATGCTCGGGATGGGTCGCGATGCCTTGCAGCCAGGGCCAGCTGATACGCGTGATGCTCCTGGTGGGCTTGGCTCTTGCCGGGCACTGGTGGCTGATGCTGATGATGTTGGTTGATGATGCCCGCAAGGCCAGGCCCAGCTCATGATGCTCCTGGTTGGGCTGATGCTGGTGATTCTGGTGGTGTTGGATGTTGCTGGCCTTGATTTTTCAACACTATATCGTCAGTGTAGGGTTTGGTGAAGGGTCACATAATCGGGAGTTATTAGCTTGGCACATGATGTAAATGACGGACTCCAAGGCAAACCTTGGTACAAGACCCTTGCCAAGGCCTTGTATGAGCAGATCGTCTAATCTACATGTAGGAACCGCGAGATCCGTGTAGTGTAGGGGCCATAGCTGCCAAAGGTCGCAGCGGAATCTGGAACAGCAGCCTTTCTAGTTCACACGACAAGTCTGTCCCAAGAGTCTCAATCCTCTATAAGGATACTGGAGCTGCTTTCGGCGATTGGTCATCTGCCATCTCACAGCCCCGCGGTGTACATGACATGTGTTGGATGTTGTGCAGGGACGAGAGGCGAGCCCTTCAAGTCTGATGGTTGATCGTGCACATGCATGGGTTACGAGGTTGCAGTTGCTGACCGTTTGTTTGCAGCATCTTCTGTTACAGGGCATCCCACGTTATTAATTTGCCATGCATGATGGCCCTGTTCTGGTTCTAGGGTTGCGAGACGCAGGAACAAAGGCAACACTTCAAGCCTTTCGGTTTGCGGTCAATATGCTTCGCCTGGTCGGTTGTGGATAAGGGGTCACAGTCGACGGCGGCGCCCTCCTGGAACCTGCACTTCTCTTTTTTTCTCGAGTTGTGTTCGTGGACTGGAAGATCGTTGTGGAGACGTCGAGAGAGTTTGGCGTGTCCTCACACGTGCCTAAGCAGCGTAGATCCTTGCAGTTTTGAAGGGAGTACTACTTATTATTGTCACTGATTGTTGTGTTTTTTGTTTTTGTGTACGGGTCGTCCGTTTCGGCTGTAGCCATGCCACACACACACACATCTCGCTCCCTCCTCCCTCTCTCTCTCTCTCTCTTTGCCTCCCTTCCTCCCTCCCTCTCCCTCCCCCTCCGAGATGAACCCGCTTTGCAACCCGAATCCCCACTTTACAACCAGAATCCACATTTTACAACTGTCGATCCTCAGAACGCCCACTTTGCAACCCATCTGCATGTCTGTCTGCATGTCGTACTATGATTAAGGCTTGTTGGGATTTCATAAACGGGCTTGGTCCTTCCACAGCTCCAAACAGGCCCGTGCCCAGTTTTTGAGGGGCGGTGTCTTACAACAAACCTACCTAGCTCCCGAATAGTTTGCTGGGAACTGGAGTGTCGACAGGTTTGCAAGGTCCACATGAGGATGGTTGTAAGTTGGTGTTGGGCCTGTCTGTACGGAGCATGTGGATCGCCTTTACTCTCCCCGTATTCTCAGAACAGTTCTAACGAACTCCCTGCGGTGCGACTTGGTCAGCTGGGCGGGTGGGAAAAATAGTTTGCCAGTGCCTCGAGGCCCTTTAAAGTGTTTTTATGCCGTCTCCAGACCCTCATGGGGTATCCAGACCCCGATTATTTGAATTCTCAAATGGGCCCGACAGTTCAAATAAGGCAAACAATTAAAAAACGGGTATATGATTTCATATCTGCTGAGCCAAATGAACCCTAAAGGACCCTCTGCCATAGATATATATATATATATATACATACATACACACACATGTCTCGGATTCGGCTTAAGAACGCCCGCATTGCACTTGACCCTCGTCTTCGACATTTGGATCCCTATACGAATACAGACCCTGCATCGTAGGTTCGTCCCAGCCAGGCGGGAGGGAAAACAATCCCTATACGAATACCGACCCATACCAACCCCAGCATCCATCGAGTTCGTAGATTCAAGAACTACACAACAGCCGCTTTCCAAACTTGTAAATGTCAGGTCTATCTAGGCGCCAAGCCCACACCTACACCCTAAACCAGACCTGCAGACCTTACCGACTGCAAAACTCATTGGACGCAGCGTGAAGCAGCCCAAGGAAGCCCTTGGGTGATTCTGAGCAGTCTGCAGCAGAGGTGGTGGTAGCTTTGCGTCTCGCAGGACGTAGGCTGTCATGCAAGGCACGATAAAGATTCGACGGTGGTGGTGGAGTTCATGCAAGTGGCGTCGATGTCCAGATTTGACCAAAGCTATCGCTGCGGCATGTGGCAGGGGAAGATGAAGATGTCCTGCGCACGCTGTCGCAACCCTCCCGGTAGCTGGTAGCTTTCGGCTTTCGACTGGAAAGTTTCCGTCTTCTCCGTGGGGCCCGGTTGCAGTGACAATCGCTGCCGAAGAACAAAGTGCGCTGGAGAAAGCCCGACCATACGATTCCCTGGTGCTGTCGTTCTGTCTGACAGAAGCCGACCGTAAACAACCCGCTATGGGTCTAAGCTTGAACTCAACGGAGTCTTCAAACACAAGCTCCCAACATCAGCCATACCTACCATAACTTTCAGTACTTCAGCTCTGCACGGGGAAAGACCTCCGACCCCTAAATAAACCGAAAAGTGCATTGCTCTGTGCTATCCGGAATGTAGACTACTTTGCGGAAAGGAGATCACTGGTGCGACATTGCTTTGCCGCTCGAATATTTTTTCGTGCTCCCATTGTTCGATTCTGCGCAGCCGTTGCATGTTGTAGGTAGGGTCTAGAGTTGTGACCAATGTACATAGATAGATACATCTCTCTCTCTCTCTATATATATATACATTCGCACATACGTACATGCCACGGAAGCCCACTTCACAGCGCTTCTCGAGCAGCCGGCTTGTGGACATTCTCAGAGTGATTGCCTAATCACGGCTCTTCGGGTGCGGGGTCTCGTGGTTTTTTTAGGGTTAAGGTTTTCTAAACCTATTTCGCGGATGGTCGGATGTTGCAGCCCTGTGCAATGGCTGCTGCAGAAGTCGGCTGCATGGTGCAAGCGCCCAGCGCTTGTAGATGAGAAGGCCAAGTTCCCGTTCCTTCGCAAAATGCTTGCAATGCAAGCCATAGCAAGATCCTGTTGGAATCCTGACTGGACGTAGAACTAAAATGCACTGCCAATCCCAGAACAATATCCAAGCCCATAAATTTTGCTGTGGAAATTGCTGTGAACAGTCTCCTGGCAAATCAACCATGCGCATTGCGTAGTCTGTTGCACCAAGACATGTTGTACTGGCGGGGGAACCTCAACACAGAAATCGCTTCCTAAGTCTTTCAACCTCCTGCTTACAATCCCAAACCTGTCCGATATTTCGCAGGGAAGTGCCTTTTGGTTCAGCTTGTGAGGTTGAGGTGGATTGTCGAGTGACAGTTTTGGTGGTGATGGCTTCTCAGTGGTGGCTACACTGGCTACACCGGTCCACCGCGTAGATTCCGACTGAGCAGGAGGAAAAGAGCCTGGAACATGGTTCTTTCAGTGATCTGGATCGCTGTCTCAGTGAACTGGAACGCTGTTTCAGTGAATTGGAACGCTATTTCAGTGAACTGGCCACTGGCTCAGGGATTGGGGTTCTGGTCATGGTTGGGTTGGGTCAGGTTGCATTAGACTGGTATTTGGCGAATGTTGGGTGGAGTCGGGTTAGCTGAGGTCACAATCGGGTATTTCAATCAGGTGAGGGTTAGGTTGGTTTAGGTTGTGGTGGGGTAGATTAGGTTGGGTTAGGTTAGCAAACCGCTGAAAGAGACTGGAGAATTTTGAATTAGACTCGAGAGTTTGAAAACAAGGAGCAAACCGATCGAAAGGAACTAGAGAATTTCCAAACAAGGAGCAAACCGCTCGAGAGAGAGACTACAGAATTTCGAAAGAAACTAAAGAAATTGAAACAAAAACAGGAGCAAACCACTCGAAAGGAACTAAGAAAGCTTCAGAACAAAAAGAAAGCCGCTTCAAAGAGAGTAGAGAACGCCGAAGAGACTAGAGAATCTGAAATCAGGGAGAAAACCGCTCGAAAGGAAGTAGAGTCGGTTAGATTAGGTAAGGTTGGGGTAGGTTGGGTGGGGCAGCTGTGGGTCATGTCCGGTTAGGTTAGGGGAGGTTGGGGTGGGTGCGGTCAGGGTCAGGGTAGATTAGGTTGGGGTAGGTTGGATTAGGGAAGGTTGGGGTAGGTCAGGTCCAGGTTGGGTTGAGGCAGGCTAGGGTAGGTTGGGGTAGTTCAGGTCAGGTTGGGTTGGTGTAGCTATAGATCAGGTTGGGAAGTTGGGTTAGGTCAGGTTGGGGTAGGGTAGGTTGGGTAGGTTAGGTCAGGTTGGGTTGCTTTTAGGTGGGTCAGGTGAGATGAGGTTAGGTGAGGGTGGGTTGGGTTAGGCTGGGTTGGGATAGGTTAGGCTAGGGTAGGTTGGGGTAGGTTTGGTCAGTTCACTGAAAGAGTCCAAAAGAGCCTCCCGCAAAACAGATTGCAGGAGCAGCCCCCGGCGTGCCGTTGCGAACTCTGCACCCGGGCCACTGCGTTTTTGGCATCGCCTCAGGACCCGAATCGGCCCTTGATCCGTGGAGTTCTGTCGGAGTTTACAGCATCTAGGGTTTAAGATTAAATGTAGTGGGCTTTAATCAAAGCCACGAAACCTGAACACCCCAGCGCGTTATAGCCATGTCGAACAACCTCCAATTGCAGGGGGTGGAGTGCTTGGGCGCGGCCTGCGGGGATCCGGAGACTTGCCTGGCTGAGGGATTCTCAGGAAAGAATTTAAGGCTTCAGTGTTTGCGGCTTTGCGATTCAAGGCACTAGGATTAGGGTTTAGGACTTGAGAGGTGTCGGGCCTGGCCTAAAGCTCTGACAGCTTCTGGATTCCGGAGTTGCCGGTTTGGGCTTTCAGGGACGACGGACGATGGCAATGGTCTAAGTCTTTTTCGGCCGCTGCTCTGACAACGTCGCTGAGCTTCCAGTGCTCAGCAGGAAGACCAACTGGAAGACTTGAACCATGTGCAACCAAATCCGAAACGCAAGCATACCATGAACCTAAAGCTAAACAGCAGAATGGCCAGGACCTGGACGTTAGAAAGGGTCAACATGCACAAGCAAACGCTCAACATGCTGAAGTTCCGATGGCACTGCCAGAGATTGTCCGTCGCAAAAACTTCAAACATTCATGCAGATGCCGGAGACGAGCCAGAACCTTCTTAGTCCTTCCATCATGCATCAGACTGACGTTGATGAACTTTGAAGAGGCACTTCACCGCACCGCGTTGCAAGTAGACGCGAAAGTTGAATCTAGACTCGATCCTGAGCAAAACCCTGACCCTAGCCCACGAGAACACCTGATGCAAGACCAGTTATGCAACAACCACAACCTCAATCTTGAGTACCATCCACGGCAGAGAGAGAGAGAGAGAGATCCTGAGTACGGTATGTATACTACTTGTATATTGCTATACGCTATGAACCTTATCTTCGGCCTGTAGCATAGCCAGTCTTATGTGGCAACCTGTTGAATTAGGAGATTCTGGGCCGGCTCTCTCTCTGCAGCTGGACACAGCTACAAATGTTGCAAGCTGCCGACTTCCTCGCGAGACGTGCTGCAACGCCGGCATGGTTTGCAAAGTTAACCCTGCTCTAACAGCTGCTACCACTGCCATCGCCACTACTTCTGTTACAAGTGTGGCCCGCATTGTTTACATGCTGAAACTTAGCACCCTAGCGATTACTGATTCATGGTTGGGCTCGTTGGGGCTTTTGAAGACTTGCTGTAGGGTTCATTCTATAATTGTGCAATGTATAATGTACAAACTACGTGTTGTGATATGCGGTGAAGTTTGGCAAAAGTTTGTACGCCAAGCTATGCTTTCAGCTTATCTAAAGCTGTAGATCGTGCGACAGAAGCCACAGTGTAGTTTCCCAACAGGTATTCTTGTTATCGAGAAAGCTTGTTTCGGATTTCAACGGCTCCTGCTTGATAGTTTTAGAGTCTTTTGGTAGTTGAGCAGGCAAAAGGCTTGAGCAGATGGATAGTGCAAAACACATCATGTTTCATAAATTCACACATGGCTACTTAAAATGCAGTGCCTCTATTGGAACATGCTTTCTTTTGATCACGAGGGCTTTGCGCAATTTGGGGTGAATGCTGATTTTTGTGTATCCCAACAAGTTTAAGATGTCCAGAAAAGTAGTGTAGACCTTCTACGGAACACAACGTGTTTCAATTTGTGAAGTTTCTCAGGCCTTCTCAGTTCTGTTTACGATGGAAAGAGAACATGACAACCCGGACATCAGAACAAGCAAAAAGGTTTTAGCTTTCTTATCGTTGCATGCAGCCTCCCGCAGCACATGCAAAGTCATAGATCTAGGAGGCTAGGAGGCAGAGATGACTTGCGAAAAGTATGGGCAGAGGTCTTGTTTTGTCACGGTTGGCGCTCTTGGAGGTAGATGTCGGGATCCAGCTGGAAGCGCCTGTGCGGCTGGACCAGCTTGCCTTTGCCGTGGCCGTGGCACCCCTCTGCAACCCCTTTGAAAATCACATCTACTTCAGCTGCTTGGCGACCCGAAATACTTCAAAAGCCTCCTCCGCAAGTGTGGCGGGCATTTTTGAAGAGACTTTGCAAAGCTCAAACGGGCATCACCCTGATGACTCCCCATCCTCCGGTTTTTGTGAGATGGATTCATCCAAGCGAAACAGAGACAGCATGGCCGTATAGGTCCAGGTGCTTTCAAAGTAGTGTTCGACCTGGGTTCCTGAAGCAGTGAATCCGGCAGCCTAGCCCGAATCCGGCAGAAACCCCGAAAGGCCAATCATTTCCTTAGCGCCTAAGGCATGAGATCCAGAGGCCATCCGAGGTTCTGAGCTGGTAAGGCTGGCCAACAGCATGCCTGCAAATGCAGTGGAACAAGATACGAGCGAAAAGATAGACCTGACCCGAGCGCAAAACTAGGCTACGGCGGTGGGTCCAAGCTGCAAGGCGGGGGAAGTTTCAGAAGTTGCAAGTCGGAATTCCGCTCCCTGTGCGGGCTAAGGTTAAGGGTTTCGTAGAGGCTTACCAGGTTGTGGCTTCTCGCTGTTGCTTTGGATGTGCTTAGGCTGTTTATGAGCCGTCTCAGGTTCAATTCACATTTGGCATTGCAGGGTCAGGAGTTGGTTTCAATGTTTAGGGTCAGGTGCTGCATCGTTGACGCAAGGTTTCCTCAACTGTTGGGTCTTACGTGCTTTCGTGTTCGCTTTGCGGCAAGCCTCCGTTTGACTCGTGGTCGCTATGTGATCGGTTTGGTTCCCTCAGATCGAAACATTCGGGCGTTTGATTGCGGTTGCCCCAACCTCGTCACTGTCTGATCGGGGGGGAGGGGCGCAGCAAAAAATTGTCATCGGATTCGGGGTAGAGGCGGCCGCACATTGCAAGGCCACGGGTCACATCTCTACTGCTTTGCTAAGATCACACCCTAGAAGCCGAGTTCACCGACACAGTATTTTGCCGTCCCAGTTTGGAACCGAACCATAATCAGCATCACGTGTCGTGTCGTAACTGGGCTTATAGGGACAGATTCAGAGTTACATCGCAAGTACGCGTAGAGGTTTCATCCATGCATGGCTGCGAGACTCTACACTCTAGATCTAAGATGTTTTGGAGACAAATCTGAAACATGGTACCCTAGATCCACCAGCCTAAACCTGAATCCTTGCAGCCGGTCCTACCTCAAACCCTCAGCCGCAAAATCGAGAACCCTAGAAGTTTCCGGACAGGCCCGGCGCTGCCCTTCTTGGCCAAAGCAGCCGCCCTTGCGCAAAGGTTCCCGCTGCCTGGCCGCAGTGTGAAGTGAATTTTGAGTTTGAACACTCTTTGTCACAGGGTTGAAGGCTTGGCTCCGTTTCGGGCTTTGCAGCTTTATGTGGGTCGGACCGATTGGCAGCAGGCACGATGAAGGCTGTCAAGACGGTTGAGGCCTCGTCGTGAAACCTTGCAGTTATGACTCCCAGGGCTTCGCAGCACCCGCAATAAGACCACTTCGGGGCTTAGGGGGTCACACGTTGATATCTGGCCGCGTGGCGTTGGGCCTCTATGTTTTAGGGCATACACGGCAAGTGCTGTAAAT
>CAJNDV010003958.1:40697-53452 GCA_905221635.1 Symbiodinium sp. CCMP2456 | reverse complement strand
ATATATTCACATGTATATATACATATATGTATTCATGTACGTGTATGTACATATATATATATATATTTTCGTCTGCCTGTCTGTATGCATGTAATTATGTGTGTTTGTATGTACGTATGTACATATGTACATATGTATGTATGTATGTATGTATGTTTTTTGTATTTATGTGAGTATATAATATGTATGTATGCATGTATTCCATTAGCAAATAGACATATGTGCATATATGCTTTAGCTATATCTTTTCTATGCATATTTACCCCTATTCATATATATATATATATAGAAAGAGAGAGATTAAGTAGACATACACATATACAGTCTACCCAATCAAATATATATATATATATATGGTGTATGATAATATTTGATCCTTTCATGTCATTGGTTTATTTTATGTTGTATTGTGATGCCGTTGCTATACTGCAATATATCATATGTATATATATATATATATATATATATACATATATATATATATACACATATATACATATATACATATATATCATTACATCATATTATACTATTGCTATATCATCGAATATGACATAACACATTGTAATATTTTAATTTCAGTACTATATGTTATATGATGTTATAACTATGTATGTGTGTGTACATAGTGTGTGTATGCTCAAGATCTTGAAGCTTCAGGAATGACCCCGGGACGCTGACTCTCTCCTCTGGGGGCCACTACATCTTCAACCCTGGCATGCGCTGAGCCGCCCTAGAAGAGCCAACACCGAATCCGGAAGCCTTCTAAGACCCCGAACCCAGAGTTGCAAAGCTTTCAAGACGCTCCCAGGCGCCATCCCAGCCCATGCATATACCCACGGGTATGATGCAGTTTTCTGCACCCTTGACCGAGTGATCTAGGGAGGTGAGACGCAACCTGAATGTTTAATTCCATTGTACAGAGGCGTCCTTAAGGACCGAACAGAGATCTTAGGCGCGAGAGCGGTGGGCAAGACTCGTACTAACTATAGGCACGTGAGTACACTCCAGGTCTCTGAACCCTGTAGGCCTAAACTCTGCACGCTTCACCACGAGCGGCAGACGATTCCCTCAACATGTCGACTGTAGTGAGCTGGTGGGCATGTATTTGTTTGTGGCTCGGTGCAGAGGATCTTAGCCATCAGGTGCAGTCTTTAAGTCCTCAGCGCTTGGAGGCACGATGTGAGAAGCGTGATGAAGTTTACATTTTAAAGCCCTTGACTCCCGATCTTGTCAAACCGTCGAAGGTCATGGTCAGCCTCGACAGACTTTAGGGCGGGCTCTGATTGAATAAAGCCATTGCAATCAAATCAAAGCATCCGAAGTTCTAGACTAGCCGACTAGCCAACGTGCTCACGATGCATGACAGGCCGACCACCCTACACGGTAAGCAGCCGCACCATCTCTTGCGCAGCACAGCACGATTTGGCCCACTGGGGAAGTGGGCAGCTTTGGCCATGAGGGAGGTGGGCTTGCGGAAGTTTGGCTGCTTTTTCGGGTTGCAACACTTTCGTAACGCAAGGGGGAAGTGTTTCGGTTTGCGGCTGTTGGTTCATGGTGTAAGATTTTCGAGTTGAGGATTCTGTTTAGGGATCTCGGGTTTAGACAAGCATAAGTTGCTGGAGCCCCTGCTCAAAACAAAAGGCATTCAACAGTTGGGTGCGTAGAGTCATATTTGCTTTCATTTTTTAGTTGTAGATTGAAATGGCATGATTGGCATGTTAGAGAATGTTAGGCTTTGCCGGGGTACGGCTTAAGCCCTTGCTGAGCTTCGAGATGCAGCCTAGCAGCATCCTGTAAAAGTTTGCGCTCGGGTGAAAGGTGGTGTGTGGGTGAAATAGAAGGAGCCTGACTCCCGGAAAAGCCCATGTGGCGTCCATGAGAAGTGCCTAGGATGCGGAGACTGAGCCGGCATCCTAGAATGCAGAAGGCCCTTGGCAGTGCGGGAGACCGGGGCATGGCAAAAAGCAGCCGTCGTGAGAACTTGATCTGCCCTTCCTCCTTGAGTCTTCCAACTCCTAGCCCCAAAGGCGTCTCGGGGTTGCGTCAGTCAGTCGGTGCCGAAATTATCCATGTGTAGAGTTGCTTGTTTTTCAGCCTTTGCGCGTGGATTGTTTCCAGGGCTGCCTGATTGCCTGGGCATGCCCAGGCCGTTTAGGCTTTTAATAATTCAGGTCATACGTCTCGTCTTGGTTTGGTCTCCTTGGCCGGGATCCCCTGCGCGAGTATTACTGGCTCTTTATTGTGTTGCCATTCGAAAAGGAACCGCGCAAACTGCACGATCAATGGTATGTTTCAGGAGTAGTAGTAAGTATACTTCCACAAGGAAAACTGCCTGGCTAAGGACTTACTCCCTGAGAGTCTTCAGTCCGCAAGCTGGGCGCAACCCCGGACAAACCCGTAGAATCCCACACCCTAAAGGCCTCGACAAATTTTAAGCTTCAATTTCTAATGCCAAGCTGAATCCACAAGTCCGCAAAACACCCGCAACACGGAAGATCAGCACCCATACACCGCAAAAAAGCATGGCTCGCTGTTACAATACGGCCGCCTGCAAGGAATGCTGTATAGTCTGGGTCCCTCTTACATGTCTAAGACCGACGCTACGAGGAATCCTCGTCTGGAAGGCTCCAAGTCTATGCCTGACCCCGCTTGCGTTGTCCGGACTGCAGGCTGTCTCTATTGTCAATAGGATTGTTGCTTCTGTTGTCGTAATGAGGGAGAGCTCAGGATTCCGGGCCTGCAAGTGCAATTAGGATGAATGTCTCAGGACAAACTGATTGGAAATTGATCTTGAGCTCTGCAGTTTCTGTAAGTCTACTTCCGTGGCCTCAGGTCCACGCCGAGCTCCTTCAATTAAGATTCAATGGTTTTAGTGACTCATGGCATTATAATTAGCAGGTAGGGTTCCATATCTCTGACTATTCTCAACCTTCTGGTTCCGGAAGCCTGGATCGACCGCTGCATCCTTGCATGCCCTCGCGTTTTTGTCGTGAGATGGTGTTCCACTTGCTGCGCGAGATTGTGCAAAAACCAGCTGCCAAGTCATGACTTTGAAACCTTATATCGACCCAAAGGCCGTTGGCACTAATTATTAGGCTGGAGCGGGTCCCGACAGATGTAAGGTCCTTCAGATGTAGATGGCATCAAATGGGTTGAGATTAGGGGATTACCGGCCCCTGGACCCACAGCTTGGCGCTTACTTACATGCTTAAGACTCCTACGGGATTGTGATTCTCCTTGGCTTGCGATGCAGCGGGATGACTCGCTGCCAGAGATCTATGGCGGAGACCCCGGGTCCCGGCCTCAGAGCTCTTTCTCTAGAGGGCAGAGAGCGCTAGGACTTTGTTGGTCCCCAGGCTCAGGCACTTCAAGCTTCCGAGATGCCCACGTTTCGACCATGGAAATCAAGTCTGTCTTGCATATATTCAGCACCGTACCAGTAGGAGACGGTAGCGGTATGCGAAGATGTTCAGCTCTTTGTTGGGGCTGGCCGTGTTCAAGGGCTTGGGCCGAGAAACAACAGTCTGGAAGCCGGTGTCGCCTTGAAGTTCGATGGCGAGCTTAGGGAGTCACTTCTGAAGGGTTATCGACCTGGAGCGGTCGAATACTAGAGACCCCAGACCCCAGACCCCAAGCACGGCCATTCCTAGGAGAGGTCGAGGTCTCGCCGACCTCAAAGGCAGGGGACATATTTTTGTTGTTCTTGACCTAAACATGCCTTTAGAAGGCTTTGATACGATTTCAGGGTTCGAGCTGATGCTGCAATGCTCTCCTCAAAACCAACAAAATTGTGTTTCCGAATCAACTTGATATCATGAGCACAGATTTTCGGGATAAGTGTCGCAGTACGGAATGGATGGCAGCATTGGGGTGTGAGTCATTTCAGAAGCTTGGGTTTTACTGCTCCAGCCTTGGTTTGGTACAGTGTTCCCAAACTCGAGGCTCAAGGGTTCAGAGAGAGCCTCGCCCAGCCTGTGCGGCAGGCCGTCGAAGCTACTTAATTGGCTAGGCACCACCTTACATTCTCAGTCGCTCAACGCCTCTGCAGACTTGTGGTCAAGTCATGCTTCTGTTGGCATGTGGTTCAGAGCTTTCAGCTGTTGGCCCAAGAGCATTTCTGTTTCGGCATTCACTGATACACCATTGTAAGCCTCACACGCGTAGATTTTTAGGAGCATGTCCTGGCAGGTTGGGATCCACTGGACCGGCGCATCGAAGTGGAGAAGAAGGAAAAGTAGCTCAGCTGTGATGTGGGAAACGACGCAACTGCTGGAAGAATGACGGCCCCTCCATGCGTATAGCATATGATGTCCGGAAGCCGTTCTTGTCATCAGGCCCGCAGTTCAGCGGAGGAGCTGTTCCTCACTTGTTCGTCCATGCTGGGGAAGCTTCTACCAACAACACTGCTCTAAGTCCTGGGACCGCGCTCCTCGAGCGAAGCCTTACGCCCGAAGCCGGTGGTCGCTGAAGCTCCCCTGCTCTCTTGGAACCAAGTCGAATGCTAGAGGCCGACAGAACCGTCCTGGGTTCCGTCTCAGTCTCGTCTAGCCAGAAAGCCGCAGGGTTGGAAGCTTCAGGGCTTTGTTCAGGGTTCAAGGTCGTAAGGCCGTAGACCTGAAAGCGCACGGGTGCGAATGAAGACCCAAGCTCTTGAATCCTGGCACCCCGACTTGCCCTTCTTGTGCATTGCTTGTAGATTTGTTCGTGACCCTTTGGGGTCGCAGCCCCAGAAGACCCAAATCTTCAAAGACTCTTGAGCCCCTCAGAGTCTGTTAGTCCCAACGTCAGCCCCGGCTCCTGAAACAGGGGGCGGCGGTTGGACGCTGGACTTCAGTCGTCACTAACCAAACGATGACGGCACAGGTACGGCCAAGCGCTGCGTGACCAAATGGCCATGAGCCCCGGCAATGAAAAGAGTGCCCTGGGGCCAAAACACGGCCTACAGAGTCGAGCTTGTTCGAGTCTCTGCACCGCTTGGGAGCTAGAGCTCTTGGCTTCTGGTCCGGGCTGCAGAACTCGTAGGGTTTATGTGGTTTGCGCTCGAGGCCTGCTACAAAAGGCTAGGACGTATAGGGCGCCACCATCCTAAACCTAAATTCCTAAAGCTAGCCTTGTGCGAGTGTGAGACTCGAAAATTCCTAAAGGAGCCCCCTGCAGTGAACAAAATCATCTTATAGATGTCGGGATCAGGGCAGGCTCTTCGAGTCTTAACACAAGGAGGTGCACGATGCCTGGATCTGGGGTTAGTGCTTTGGCGGAGGACCTGACAAAAAACCGGTGTTGGGCTCGCTGCAAGTCTGTCACTTCATGCGCACCAGCCGTTAAATCTGAATTCCGAAGACAGAGCCCTTCGAGAACACGGCAGCTACCCTTCAAGAGCTTAGATGCCATATCATCGTCGAGGTATGAGTGAGGCAAGTCCACAAAGTGCCCTGACCATGTGCGCGCAAGACAGTTGGGACAGAAATGCCCGACAAACCATCCTTTCCTGGATTCTGAGGCCTAAGCTCTTGTGCCCTGACCTGCATGCTCTTCCTCTTCGACATCCCTTAACATAGGATTATTTGTTGGGCCCCGAAAGCACCGTATAAGGATCCTTGGATACTGTTAAGGACGTAGGAGTTTGCCACTGTTTGCCAAAGTCAGGAACAGCGCCCGGGGCACCGGCGAGGTGACGTCGACCTCTCCTTTGCCGCCAAGCCGCGGCAGCTCTTCCACCCGGGCCGCCGGGGAGGTCGCAAGGTCTTGAACTGTGTTCTCTTAGGTGCTTTCTCAAGTTGCTTGATATGTTTTCTAGGTTTAGTTTACGTTTACGGGTTTCCAAGCTTGGGGTTATGCGGGGGCTGGGTTTCGGGTTCAGGGTGTAGGATTGTCGCCTTGAGCCCTGGGTGCGGCTTTGGGGCCTTATTAGTTTCGGGTTCATGAGAGTCCGGGCTCTGAGTGCGCCCTCGAAGGTCTTGGGAGTGTGGGTCAGTCGGTTAGTCCAACGATTTGGAGCGGCTTTGGAGCTGCTTCAAGCGTGAACTTCTGAGTCATGGAGAGCCTGAGGTTCGGGCATCGGCTTGTCTGTACAGGGATCCGAGGATGACCCTTAATCCTTTGTCAGCCTGATTTGTGGTTGATGATAGCTTCGCGGCCGCGGCCTCGGGGATGGAAAATCACCCCGCGCAAAACTTGGCACCTACTGAGGCCTTCAGACCACGCCCTTCCTTGGACCTCTTGGGTTTTGAATCCCCGAGGCCTCAACCTTGCATCTACAAGGCACCATCTTACGACGGCTTTGTGTGTTTGTAGAGGCGCAGGGCCTCAGGGTGTTAGGGCATCTGGAGGGCCGAAGTAGTGTGTATAGGGAACCTAAAGCTTCCCCAAAGCCTGAAGTTTTCCATGTAGCAAAGCGTCTGGCAACTGAAGCCCCTTCGGTTGAGATCTGGTAAGGAACAATACAGGAAACATACAAGCGCTAAGTGCATCTGTAGATCGTGCGATAACGGTCATCAATGACTGGTATTGTCATGGTTCCTGTGACCACGTTGTAGTGATGAGCCGAGCATTCAACTCTACATACAGGAACGAAATAGGACCCGAAGCCTGCCTGGGGCAGGTGATCGCCTCTCCGCACTCCAGTGGGCTGCCACTTGGGGGGGGGCACGGCACCGACGCTGTGGCGGCCGCTAAGGCGGTTTTTCTCTGACCGTCAACCCTGTTGTAAATGATAAATGCCAAAAAGAGCTTCTAAATCTTGAACCTCCCATTTAAACGTATCTGCAGCAAAAGAGCCGGAAAGGGTTTTCAGTTTAGGAAATGACTGGGCTGCTGGTACTGTGAGAAAGTTTCAATTCAACGATTCTACGGTTGACTACAGGCAGGACGGAGTTGTTCAGAGTTCAGCGGTTGATCTCACCAGCGTATTTTGGAGTTGCTGTGTTTTGGGTGGGATGAGCCCGACTTGTCTGTTTTGCTTGGATCGCCAGGTTACTTTATTTGATTGGAGTGGTACTTAGAATATCCCCACGGACATCACTTCCCAGTTTGGGCAAGCAAGTAGAAGCACTTGGCCATGGGGGTGCTGGCTTTCGTAACCCGTGCGTATGATGGTGATGGTGAGAATGCTGACGATTATGATGAAGCCGATGATGATGATGATGATCACCATCTTCTTCTTCATGACGTGATGATGATGACGACGATGATGATGACGACGATGATGGCGGTTCAAGTTCCAGGCTTGGAGTGTAAGGCCGTGCTGAGTGCGGGCATTCTGGTGCACGACCACGGTGTTTTGGGATATGCCACTTTAAGGCCTCGACTGGTGTTGTTGCCGTTTTGGCTGCGTTTGAGTGAACTGTTGTGGTCAGAGTTAAATTTAGTCGTGCGAGCGCAGGTTTTGAAATCGCGGCACAACCGCATAGGGTTTAGGCCTTGTTGAGGCCTGAGCTCCTTAGCCGTCTATAGCCCGCCTAAGCAGACGGGCAACGAAAAAGCAGCATAATTCACGCCACTTGCATGCTGCAGAGTTGCGCAGGTGGCCCAAGTGCAAGAGATGATGCGGCAGCGCTTGCAGGCAGTGCATATCCGCGGCAGTCAGCAAGTTTTGGACACAGCACTTTTAAGATTGGGGTGTTTCTGGCGTTTTGGTGGCCTTAACATGTCCTGAATCTTTGTAGCTCATGTTGTCTTTCTAACTGTTCACTTTGCGGCATGACATTCATGGGGTCCTTCGCTTGAGTTCTGCCGGCCTTCCACTTTATCTCTCGGGTGTGCAGCTAGAGAAGGCTTTCCCGGCGTAGCATCAGTTTATGGTCGTCAACATCATTTGCGTGTGAAACCAATGAATAATTCATAATAATTCCAATCTCGCAGTCATTTCTGGTGGGGTGGCGGGGCTCCTAGAGCTGTCTGCTGCATCCTCCTTTGCAGTCATGCCTGAAGTGTCACACAGCAAGCATGAAGCATTGCTAGAAGACGCCATTTGGTTGCACTCTGGATGTAACCGGTTGTTCGATCTTTAGACTTGAGGTTTTCGGATCGGGTCATTGGCATTTTTCTGATCGCCGTCTCGCCCTCTTTCCTTCATCTACTTGTCGATCAACCTACGGCTTGCAGGCAAATATAACTTGGATCAAAAACGCCCCGCGCACGCACATTTCATGCATGCCTGAGCTTGGACGCGTGTGCAACAAGCGGCAACTGTGCTCATTACAGGCACATGCACTACTGCATACAAAAAGACAGTACAAGTCTTCAGGGGCACCTGAACCGTTCGTGTTTTCGTCAGGGCTTGAGACTTAGACTGTGTTCAGTACCGTAGCTGAGCCTTTTTCTCAAAAGCGCCGTGCAGGCATCGTTACTTCAAAAGCTGAGGCAAGACGAGCAGCAGCGGCAGTGGCATGAGGTACAGCATGCTCTGAGCTTTGGATGTGCTTGAGGCTGCTATAGTACCCCTAAAATTAGCAGGGGCGATATCTGCATCGACTACCTTCTATAAACAAGTATTATTTATAAGTAGTGCCACCACCACTAGCACCAGCACCACTTCTGATTCTGCTTCTACTTCTAATGCTCCTACTACCAGGGCTCCTGCTGCGACTACGGCTACGACTACGTCTATTATTATTATTACTACTACTACTACTACTACTACTACTACTTCTGCTACTACTACGACTACTACTACTACCACCACTACTACTACTACTACCACCACCACCACTACTACTACTCCTGATGCTGCTCCTGCCTCTACGACTACGACCACGACGACCGCTGCTTCTGCTACCGGTCCTGCTACTGCTGCTGCTGCTACTACTGCCACTAATGCTACTCTACTCCTGCTGCGGCTGCTGCTACGACTGCCACTACTACTGCCACCACTACTACCACTACCACTTCCACTACTACTACGACAACAACTACGACTACCACCACGACCTACTACTACTACTACTACTACTACTACTACTACTACTGCTGCCAGTACCAAAACCATCCAATGCCACTGCCACTGCCACTGCCACTACGACTACTGCTTGCAACTGCTCCCGATACTTTTACTGCTGCTACTGCTTCTACTCCTCACCCCGTTCGCCAGCTTTCGCCTTCTTCAGCTGTTCAAACAGAAAGCACGCAGCTGAGGAACAGCCAGCTTCAAGCCGCCCGCGAAGCCGCAGAACAGGCTGTGCATCGCGAGTTTGCCGAGGCGATGAGGGGCCAGGCCAGGACAGTTGGCATCGTAGGCAAGTTTTGTTTTGGTTAATTTAATTATTCGTCATTCCATCGCAACCCGCTGGGATCCGCTGGGTGCTGCAACGCGTGATCGCGCCATGACTTTGCGCAGGATCCCACGGCTTTTGTCTCAACCGTTTGCATGTTGCACGACTCGACTGTTGTTAAATTTGTGCATTTGCAGGACCAAGGTAGGGTTTAGGACCCAAGCTTCAAGGAGGCATCGACTTTTTCCAAGACTTGCTTTTGATGTCCCCGGAGGCCATGGAGATCGACTCCTTGAGACGTGGCCTCGACGAGGTCCTATCCGCGCAGCGCGCGCGGGAGGAGCGCTCAAGCCCCCAACCCTCTCGAAGTTGTATACGTATATTTATGTATTCACATGGACTGACTCTATGACCCCTATGAGACAACAGGAGCTCCAGGGCCACCGGGCCGAAGCCTTGGCCGAGGAGTTGGCCGGGGCGCGGCAGGCGGTGCATCGACTTGAGGCCGAGTCCGAGGGATGGCGGAGCCAACTTCAAAACCTAGGGAGCGCGATGCAGGAGCTCTCAAGAGCAAGGCAAGACCAGGCAACACAGCAGGAGGTGGTTTCGCGGGAGCTTGCAGATGCCCGAGCCTCCATGCAGCGGATGCAGGCCCAGTCGGAGGACTTCCAGTCCCGACTTCAAAGCCAGATGCAGGAGATGGAGCGCATGCGCTCCGACACGCAGGAGTGCCTGCGGGAGAACGAGGCATGCGCCCGGGAGAGGGCGCTGCTCTCCCAGAGATTACAGGAGGTGGAGGCCGGACTCGGAGATGTCCGGAACCAGCCAGGGCCTCATGCAATGGCGGGATGCGAGTGTTTCTTTACAGCCCGTGTTCTTTTGAACTTTGAACAACCAACTACCGGGTAAATATGCAGACTTAATGTATATACATTCACATTAGAATATGTGCTTAGTTATCCGCATTTATGTCTATGTAAGATTTATGACAGCCTGTTATTCGTATGTCACATGACATGTATTTATATGTTCATGCATGTATGAATATGCACACGCGAAGACATACACACATGTTATGTGTGTATATATTATACTACTTTAGACCAATACTAGACTGCTGCACCAATCTCCCGTTTCAGCTGTTCTGCAGAACTTGCGGCGGCGTCTGGCCGGATTAGTGGGAATAATATTGCGGGTGTACAACCCATGATGTGGGCGAGACAAGCCTCAAGAAACTAATCTGGTGCCTTCGTTCGGCGACAGCCAAGGCTCCGTGAGCACAGCATCGAGATCGAGAAACTCAAGGCACTCCGTGTCAGCACCACCAAACCCCACAAGGCCCTACAGCACCCGAAATGTTAACCAACACTTGGAAGGGGATTTATGCCAACGACGATGATTATGATGTTGATGATGATGCTGATGATGATGATGATGATGATGATGATGATGTTGCTGATGCTAGTCGGTTGGCCTTCAAGCATATAGATTCAGAATGTGAGCTGTTTCACAGCTCGCAGCAAACATGTAAGTCCTTTGCGACATGAGACCTCGCCGTGGTGGCATGTTCTGTAGAGCTCTTGTTTTAAGCCCTGTGACCACCGCATCATGCCGAACCGGAACAACTGCTGAATCGACGCATGCTCCATTTTGGTCGGATTGCTCTTTGTGGGCACGGGGACAGGTCAGATCGGAAAGACCACAGTGCAAGCAGCGATCCAAAGCCGAAGCACATCAAACCGTCAATGGCTCCAAACTCAAACAGCAAGAACTGAAGCACTCTATCCGCCGAACCTTGTGCGAGTGCACGTGCTCAATCAGGTTGGACACCAGGAGTGTGCAGGAAGCTCAGCGACAGAGTTGCTGTCTTAGCTTCGGCTTCAGACTGGCTGTAGCCTCGGCCATGAACTTTGTGACCAAGGCCGAGTCACGAAGACATCCGAACACCACAACTCCTAAAACCCGAGACCTCTGGCCCTAGCCGCCCCAGTAGCCCTAGTACGCCCTAGTCACTAGTCCTGTCCTGAACTTATCGTGCTTGCTTCGGCTTTCGAAGAGATGCTTTGCGCTTTGGGCTTTCTTTTGAGGACTACCCCCCTTTTGTTTTAACTCCCCTTCACAGCGACCGCAAAGTCAGAGTTACTGCAAGCAGCTTTGGTTCACTCGGCTTTGTGGTCGCCATTCAGTGCTCAAGCAAGCTGGATGCAGAGAGGCATCCAGGTGTCATTATGGACATAGTGGTGGTTGCCACATTTCAGGACCAAAGCGCCTGTCGATGTTTTGTCACACTGATGCCAATGCTTTAATCGCATACTTGAAGGGAGTCAGTATCGTGGAAGGGTGTGTATTAAGCTTGAAGCACATCACACTAGTGACAGCGCCTTTGTGTCCTTCAACTCCGCGGTCATGTATTTCCCGTTCGCTTGGTAAACCGTCTACCCGCATCCGAGCATGCAGTATGCCGCAGTATGCCCCATGCAAGTGGATGCCTTCTGCCTTCCGAATTGCAACAGCAAGTGCCAGGGTCTATTACCACCCCTCATCCTGCAGGAACGTCAATGTTGCTGGACACCCAAGTCCTGTAAGTCATTAAACCCCAGACTTTGAATCATTAACCTTGCTTGATGCGGCCAGGACTTCGATGAGACGCAAGATAAGCGTCAGCGAGGGCCAGGGTGTGATCGCAAGAAGGCTTCTGCACGTACCCGTTTTGGGTTTCCGGGCTGATCGAGCTTGTCAGCTTATGTCTTGGAGCTGTTGGACTCGTTTCCGTTGCATTTTTATCGTCTGAGCGTTAAAGCCTATGCAGGGAACATCGCTGAACTCAAAGGCAGAGGACCTCATACTTTGTTTGTGGTCCTGTGGTTCTTCTGGATGCTCTCCGGTTGACCAAGCTCTGTCTGACTGGCTTCGACTAGCCAAGCGCAAACCCAGCGAGCTGGAATTTTATAGGGTCCGGGAACAATGTTTGCGAAAGGCAAAGAAATGCAGTCTCAAAATCATGCGAGATTCAGGAAGGCCCTTAGTTATCACGAAAGACAACAACAACAGACAATCATGTTTGACACATACCATAGCATGGCATTCGGCTTGTGCGTGCATACTTCCTGGCAGGCCTCGCAAGCATTGATCCGCCACCTGTGTGCTCAGCCGCAGGCAGGACGTGAAAAGACGAACATGCTAAAATGGTAGCTACACAACAACTGCGTCAATTGTGGTAGTGAAAGTAAGTTCATAATCGTGATGATAGAAGCAGGTGTAGTCGCGGTGGTGGTGTTGGTGGTGTTGTTGCTGCTGCTGCTGCTGTTGCTGCTGCTGTTGTGTAGTGGCAGCTGTACTAGTGGCAGTGGTAATGGTAGTAGTCGTCGTCGTGGCGGCAGGCGTAGCAGTCAGCGGGAGTAGGAGTAGTAGGAATAGTAATAGTAGTAGTAGTAGTAGTAGTAGTAGTAGTAGTAGTGGTGGTAGTAGTAGTAGTAGTAGCAGCAGCAGTAGCCCTAAACCCTAAACCTAAACCCTAAACCCTAAACCTTAAACCCTAAACCC
>CAJNDV010003958.1:14623-40597 GCA_905221635.1 Symbiodinium sp. CCMP2456 | reverse complement strand
ATGCATGCATGCATGTAAGTATGTGTAATATATATATATATACATATATATATATATATATATACATATATATATATATATATATATGGATGTGTGTGGGTGTGCGCTCTTGTGTGTACACACACCTTTACATTCTGTCACTAAGGCACCTCCTGGTCAGTCTCCGGAAAATCCTCGCGGTGCCTCGCCTGCTAGTGCTACTACGGAAAAGTGCTGCCGTATGGGCGGTATCTCGCGAACCCACATGCCCTATATCAAATACTCTACCGAAACATTCGGTGGTAGCGGCTGAAGCTTTTGAAGAGAGTGCCACGCGCCATTTTTTTGGGTAGTTGAGTAGTGCTGTTAAATCCGAAGGCCCCTTTGGGTCTACTCTGAGCGTATACTGAATGAAATGAAACGCTGAAAGTGGCAAGCGCAGCCGTGATCTTCATTACTGTCCCGGCTGACTGGCACTGGAAAGTGCCACATCACAACAAGACTCACAAGAAGATCCATGACAGCAACATCCTCAAACTCAGGATCATGCAGCGGCCGGTGACGAGAAGCCTGCAGCGCTCACCAATGGAAGTGCAACTGCTAAGTTTACTCCTAAGCCACGTGTCGGTGGGGCTGTGGAGGAGGAGAACGGTTTTGATGTCAATCAGGACCGGTGCAATGGAGTACCGTGTGCTTCCGTTGATTCGTTATCTTCGGATTTGCGGTTCCTCCGGTCGCTAATGGCCCCAGACGCGATAAGGAGGCGGATCTAGAAGGTGCCTTGCGATTCTGATAAAATTGCTGTGAGCTCTTGGAGGACTTCACCTTGGTGAAAGATTTTGATGGCCTGGCCCTGGCAGCTCGGTGTCTGGTGCGCCTCTGCGAGAATGGGAATCTCACGGTGGCTGCGGAGCTGATCCAGGCCGGGGCTGGGCCCCAGAGCAAAAGAGCTCTTGTTGTACGTGTTATGTGGGTGAATGATTTAAAAAACAGGGCCTACCGGTCTTATCATCATGATAGCGTGGGGGAAGCAATCGCACAGCCTGCAACAGCAACTCTGAAGATGTGGTCTTCGGAGGCTCTGCGCGCGTCAGGTAAGGGCTTGAGAAATTGAGGTTGATGCCCTGCATGTTTCTGAATTTGTGCAAGCAGTTCGGCAGCATCAGTATATGTATATATATATATATATGTATATGTGTGTGTGTGTGTGCGTGTGTGCAAAACAGTCTTTAACGTCCAGGTGGGGGCAAGGGAACTGATCTCGCGAACTTTTTCGGAAGCATCGTGTCGTCATTCAGACTCCAGCGGCTTGAGCCGTAGAAAACCCGAGCTGTACGAGCAAGCCCTCTGCTACATCCTACTTCACGTGAAGTGCGTAGTATTGAAGAGTTGAAAGTAACAGGCAGCGAGGAAGGGTCTAGAGTCTACGGTTCAAGCAGTAGTGACCAGTAGTGGTTCAGGCTATTTGTGCTTCAGGTTGAAGGCAAGGACCGCAAATCACTCTCTCCGTGGAGATTCCTGAATTCAGTTTTAGGCTTCCTGATTGAGGAATCCTCACAATCAACGTCGGAGTCTCTAGGTGTAGAAAATTGAATCGAAGGCCTTAGCCTCAGCATCACTTCGAGACTCCGAGGGCCATCATCTTGGGGTTGACTGGTGTTAAATGCGTGTTTAGGGGTTCAGGGGTGTTTGCATGCGACATGGCATGGGTTCGAAGCTGGAGTCAAATCCTGAAAAGACCTTGCAGTACAAGCACCTGTGCAGTGCCATTAGCTGAGTTTGCATGCCTTCCGACAGCAGCGGGATCATCAAGCTTTAAGCCAAACCCTTTAAGCCTCTTGACTCGCGACCCTACAGAACGCTGACTAACAGGCCAAGGCGGACGTCAACATGCCCGAGCCGGACATCGGGGTCACACCCCTCATAGCGGCCCCTTGGTGTGCAGGACAGAAGTTCATTCCAAACACCAACCCAAAGCCCAAAATAGAAACCCGAGGGCCCTCGATTCCCAAGATTCAACTTAGACACCCTTAAACAGGTATAATCCAAAGAGCCCTGAAACTAACCCCTGCGCCCGAAACTGCGGCTTCCGGCTGCAAGCCCGCCTCTGCATTGCTACTTCCGGCTTGCTGCATGAATGCTTTCTACGGCTACTAGGGTTCATGTCGGACAATCCGCAGCAGACATTCCGGACCACGCTGGCAGCCCAAAGGCACAAAGCCCTGATAGCATGAAGACCCACGAAACACAAAGCTCCCAGGGGGGTGCGGGCATGTCATGCGCCCTTCATCCTTCTCAGGCTGCCAACGCAGGCCACTTGGATATCTGCAAGTACCTCTTCAGAATCTTGGTTCTAAATCACTTCGTTTCTTCTCGTTTCGTACAGGAGTCGTGTCGCGCTTTGGTTCTATTCCGTCATCCAGATCCCAGGAAAAGGCGCGGAAGTTAGCACAGAAGTACAGGATGGTACAAGGAGAACCGCCCTCCACGCAGCTGCGCAGATGGGCTTCGCTTCGGTCGTCCAGACGCTCGGCATGACATTCGATGGTTCGGTGCTTGGGGTTGTGGGCTTTGGCTAGGCAATGGTGTTGTGTGTGTATGTCAGAGTGTCTGTGTATCATCAGCGCTGCAGCATGCACGCACGTGGGTGTACAGACAGGGGGCGGATCGGCATGTGGGGCGACCGTGCTGGTTGAAATGTTGTATCTCACGAGCTTCGCACCTCGAACTGTGTTTAGACTTTGTCCCACGATGGTTTCGTCCGAGCGCGAGCATCTGCATCCGCCTGTTGCAACTTTCACCTGAGAGCTTTCCTAAGCCTGTTGGCTCCAGGCTGTTGCTGGAGAAGAACGCCGACCCGCGGGTAGAGGATCTTGTGTGTGTTGTCAAGGCGTTTCAGTTTTTGACTTGCTTTCAGACTTGCCAAGATGGACGGACTGCGAACATGGGGTAAAGGTTTTGGCGTGATTCTACATTGGTGCCCTATATGCTCTGCAAGTCTACTAATTCAACGAGTCAGTCGCAAGGATGTCGATCTTGTCTGCTCATGCCGAATCCGCTTCGGGGAATCAGAAACGGTATGGCCGGTATGGATTGCGTGGAGCCTGGGGCTTGGGAGTCTTGGAGGTCGTGTAGGATCCTTCCTGAACGCTGCAGGCCCCAAACTCATAGATTTGCATGAAAACTTGTGCACATTCTGAGCCGAATGATGGAATCTGGGTGCCTGGAGCGATGAGCTAAATCTCCCATCCTCATCCCGGAGCCTTGGTCGAAGCCCTGAGACCATGAGCTTCTAAAGCCTGAATCCGAATGGGAGGACCTCACGAAAACACATCCGCTCCACCTTGCGGTTCGCTTCGGCCATGCGGGAGCTGCAGAGCTCCTTCTGAAAGGCACCCAGGCTTACAGCCTCAAAGCTTCCGGGTCTTAATTTTCGACCCCCGCACCCGCTCGAAGCACACAAGAGTTTGAAGTTTCGGCGAGTATTTCACAGAGTGCTGAGTGTAACTACTGGGTTGCAGCAAGGGCTTTTCGCCTGTATTGAGAGGGTTTGGAGGTGAGGCTGTGAGGAGTTGGTCCGAACCGGCTACGGCTAAACCCGTCTTTCCCTCATCCGCTTTTCCACACACAAAAGGAGAAAGCCACACGAAAACGCTTTAGGGGCTTAAAAACGAAAAACCGAGCCATAAGAGAAGGATAGCAGGAAATTGACGGGGTGTTCGAAAATATGATTTTACCGAACGCTGCAGGGTTCTGAGCCGGTAAGGCGGAAAGGATCGAGCAAGTTTCAACCCTGAGCCCGCGACCCGAAACCCTAAACTAGCAGAGGGACACTTATTGCCATGCCTGCTTTTGCGAGTGTGTGAGTCGAAACTAGCAGAGTGTGAGAGTCGAAACTAAGAGCAGTCGAAGTTAAGATGTACGGCAATAGTGATTATTTAAAAGGGTGTTTCGTGCCCCCTGCGCACGGTCGAGGCACGAATCGCGTCGCAGAGTATCGTAGTGTTGTAAACAGTGTAGAGCATCTTGAGCGAAGCGGAGTTTTTCGTCTGTAAACTCAGCGAAGCCCTCAGCGTGATTCGCCTTGCAGTGCTAGAAATGGATTGCAATGAATTTGGGATTGTCTGTCAGTGTTGTTTCAGCCAGATCTCTTGGACGTGGTGCGGGAGAGCATATAGAGGTCATCATATGTCCCAAACGCGGAGAGGTTGCCGGTCTGCTTAGGCTTAACCCTGCACCCCAAGACTCTACAATTTGGAGAAAAGCATTGTGGAGACCAACGTAAACAGGAGCCCAAGCACGTTCTCGCTTTCTGGAAACCAGGGGCGCGAATACCTGTTGATTTGCGCCGTGCAGTTCAAACTTCTGCTAGGCGACACCCCATTTAGTTAGAGAGTGGGACGCCCTGGGGGCCCATATTTACAGTATTTTCTTATGTTTCATAGCGAATCCGAAAATCACTCTGGAAATAGAAGGGTGGCGAAACATTTGTAATTGCACTCATCTCGAAACCAACTTGTACTGAACCGGTTTCGGTCATTCCTCTTTTCCATTGCCAGCATGGTGTCCCTTTCTGCTTAGTTAGTCTATATCGTAGGGTCGTAGGGATCGTACTCGGGTGATCCTTACAGACGGGAAGTGCACGAATCGGGGCTCTACACCTTGCTGAGATTGTCTGCTGGGGGAGAGATTCCACCCCCAAACCCTCAGTTCACGATAGGCCCGGAAACTATGAAATGTGTCAGCTCAAGCACTGCTGAGCAAGTTTGTAAGGTTTTAGGGGTGTTTAAAGTGTCTTGAGCGTTATATGAACCCTGGACTCCGGGTTTCGGGTTTCCCACTTCTTGGGTTCGGCGTTGAGCCTTGGCTCAAGTTTCCGCCGGTACGCCAAGGCAAAGCCAATCCGAACTGCTCCGACGACCAGGGCCACGTGGCCATCAACGACGCGGTTGCTAAGGAGCGTCTTTGACTTCAGGTCTTAAGACATGAGCACAACTGTCGAATCGCTTTTCCTCAGCGTCGTCCGATGGACCTCGTCAGTTTCCGATTCCGTGGGTGTGTCCAACTGCTCGAAACTCTAAACTTGGAGCCTTTCCTGGCGGGCGACTTCTGTCCGGCGCAGGACCGCTTCGATCTGGTCACGAAGCTCTTGGAGCATGGGGCTTTGGTGCCTTGGCACCATCAGTGTTTTGTTCTTTCTGTTCTGCTGTTTGCTTTATTGACTTCGGATGATAGGTGTCTGGGGCTCAGATGTCGCAGTGTCTGGCACAGCCTGGCGGAGTGCTACCCTGTATGAATTCGACAGGTGTTGTGCTGTGCTCTCTTTGCGCCTATCTTTAGTATATCATACCATATTGACATTGAGCTGTACTACGTGGCCAAGCATATGAGGTATGATCTTGTGCGGCGATGACATAACTCTACAGTGTAACACAGAAGTCTGCCCAATTGTCGGCTAAGCCTAGATCGCTGTGCCAAGGCAGGCCTGAAAGGCTTCGGCCCGACACATGGCCTGTACATGCCGTGCCCGCGCGCTGGGTTTTGTAGCCCTTAAGGCCCAGGGCTCCAGCCTCACGTACCTTGCAGGCCCCAAGCTCTGAGCCTGCCGAGCCCCAATATTAATGTGGCTTCCAGGACCAGGAAATGCAGCCAGAAGTCTTCGAGCCTGAAGATCCAGCACGTCTATAAAGTTATGAAGACGTTTAAAGTCTACCCCCATCCCGGAACTCCCAAATTTGGGTGGAGGTTGCGAGATTCTTGGCCACAGGCCTTCCGTCCCGATACCAGGTCAATGTGCGGAATATGGCTGGTTTGGAGGCGATCTCCTTCTCCCGCACTCCGCAGATGCAATCCATCATCATGAAGCACGACGTGAACTTTTAAGATGACGTCTATATGCATATACGGACGCATCTGAGTGCATTGCCGCGAGCAAAAGGTGTTCTGTCAGTCACTTGGAAACTTTGGCGCACTGCTCTGTTTTGAAATCTGCTCTGCTCCGGGTGTCCGCAAGCCGCAGCTGGGAAACTGAGCGCTCGTCGTCGGAAGGTATTCATTTGGAGCCTTCTTGTTGGCTCGTGTGCTGGGAATCCTGATTAGGAGCAGTAAGAAAGCAAACCTTGTGTTCATGCAATCCCTAGAATTCCAGAGGCCGCAGTTCCCAAACCGCGTTAGCAAGGAATCCCTCCATCTACAGAGGAAGTGGGACATACATAGGCATCGCATCTGAACGGAACGGCTTGAGATGAGATCAACCTTGTTGGGGATTAAAAGTTCTGGTGTGGGACTGAAGATTGCGGGATGTGCATTTTGTGCAGATTTCCGCAAAGGCTCGTACTTTAATTTGCGGCTGTTCCGAGAAGGATGGCAGTGTAGAGTTTCGGATAACCCTCAGCCGAACCAACCCAAGTAGGCCAGCTGGTTGCAGCTACAATCCTGGGGTTCCGAGGTTGCGGCACGGGCCGAGTTCGCACGACAGCCCGAGGCCCAGAGGTCTCGAGAGCTGACTTGAATACTGTGTGCACACGTATAGGGATGTGGCTTCCGCACGCATGCCTATAGTTTAAGGTTTTCTCGCCAGGGGGTTTACGCGCTTGCGAGCCGGTGAGGCCTGCTGGTCTATATAAGGAAAGCTCTAAAGAGTCCTTTCGTCGCGCTTTTTCTTGGCAAATGCCTGTGCAGAAACATATCCCCGCACGGCACATCAACATCAAGGGTTCCGGGGCAGGCAGCTTGATTCGCTTGTTGTGCAGTACACAGATGCTGCTGCGCTTTGCCCTGAGCGAGCCTTTCACAGCCAACTCCCGACCTGTCTGCAGCTCTGCTCAGAGGGCAGCTTGTGGCAGCCCTTTCGAAGGGGTGCGGCCTTGCGCGCCAGATGCCCCTGCTTTGTTGCTGCCAGGTGGTGCTTCTATCGTGGCTCCTTGCGGCTGAGGCTCGGCACCATGAGGTGCAGGACCACCCCACAGACTTCGTGGATAGCCATGCCCTTCACAACAGGTCGCAGACGCTGCATACCAAAGATGCCGTGGGCAAGCAATCGCCGACTCGCCCTGCCAAAGATGCAGGGAATTCCTCTGCTGCGACCAGCACCGCAGCTCTGGACAAAGAATCCTTGAACACCCGCAGGAACCTTTACGGAGCAATCATCTTCGGCAGTTGTGGAAGCCTGGTTTTCGGCTTCATTTGTGCTCTGAAGTATGCGCAAGCGAAGAAGAGCACCCCGAAGGCAGGTGCAGCAAACAAGATCGCAGAGGATGGCTCGGGCCAACGCAGTTTCGCAGGAGGTGGGGCTGGCTATGAGTACCAGCAACTGGAGGAGGCAGCGCAAGAAGTTCAGGAAGGTATGGGTGCCTTGAGAGGCTCGGCTGCAAAGCGAACAAGCAGGGCGGGGCGACACCTAATGGGTTGCTAGACAGCTGTAGGATGCTAGTTACGAGCCATACCCTCTAGGTATTGCCTCGGAACTCGACAGCGGATGCAGAGGGGAATGCCCGACCCCCAAACAGAAATGGCCAAGCCGGTTGGTCCAAGGTCAGGAGGAGATTGAAGACATGCTGGAGCAGCTGAGTCCAGAGGAAAGAGAAGCACGACTGAACGCATGGGCCCTGGCACGTGCAGAAAAGCTCCGGAGCCTCGGGACCAATCGGCTTCGAGGGAGTGGTTTGGCGCCAGGTCTTGGCTGGTGGTTTACATCCACCCCAGGGTTGAGGTCTGGCATGTGCATTGAACTGAAACTGGAAGTTTCAGGCGGCTGTGCCGGACCAGCACAAGCCCGAGCTTGCACCCATCGCATTCCGAGTTTGGTGATAGAGCCAACAAACCCAACAGCTCAGCATGGACTTGAACCTACCAACCTTCTTCCCGACCACAGTGCCCTCAGACGCGCATCGTAGAAGAAATTTCGTTTCGCCACCAACGAGACCACCTATAATCATGATCTTGAGGAGCGACAATGCTGGATTCTACGTCCTTCGCAAGACCATCTTGGTAGCCCTCATGATCCTTTATGCTATCTGGCTAGCTGATGCATGCCCTGGCTTCTTTTCTGGGGTATTGGGGGATGCTGGTTGTCGAAGAGCAGCATTGAGTCGGGCCTCGTTTCGCGTCCGGGTTCAGGGGTTTAGTGCTGGTGTTGCGTTTTGAATCTGCGTGAAAGGCATGTCCGTCTTCAGGAATTTAGCTCGGTCGGTTTGTGCTTTGGGATTTTCAATGCTGGCTGCCAATTCCGGTGCACATGTGGCCCCGTACATGATCAACGCTCGGTTCTGTATTACTGGGTGCTTGCAAAATTGAGTATCTACATGGGGAACGGCTGGTTTTGTTTTCTGTTTGATGCGATGTCGCTGATCTTCGGGTGTTTGCATGATGCCAAGGATCATCCAGGATAAGACGGTCAAAACTCGCTACGCTTACAAAGGGACGTCGATTGAAGCAAGAACAAAGAAGTGTGTACTTGTTCGCGACTCGGTGCAAGAAGCTCTGGAAACCCCAGTGCTCCGGTATCCGCGACGCATCCTGGCAATTGAGCTGGAGTGACTTGGAGCGCACAATCACCATCCGCACTGGGGTTTTAGCATCTACTAATGTGTATTCTTGCCACTAATGAGGCTTCTCAGCCCACAGTGCGCAGCGCACGTGGCATTTTAAGTGCAAGCCGCGAACACTCCAAACATGCGTGTGCCCTTGCGGAAGGGCTAAAGTTTACCTGTTGTTACACCCCGAACATACATCCAAGAAAGGAGAAACCCTACATGCTGTGCCGGGCGTAGAGTCGTAAGAGTTGAAACGATCACGGTTTACAGGGTTCGCATGACTCCTGCTGAAGCCGAGGTTGCTGGCTCCATGGGCATTCCTGCGCTTCACCGAGGTGAGGCGAGCTGCTCACAGGGCTTCTTCTGGGAGACGCACATGCAGCGCTTCGTCTGCCTTTGCGCAAGGGCTTGCAGGGCCTTGGGCCTGTGACTTGAGTTTCTCACCTGGCTGTTCTGATTGATCACCGAGTCTCCACCTCCTACTGCATGGTTTTGGTAGAAGACAGACCACAAATGACAAAATACCGCAGACATATGCCTGTGTCGTTGCACTCAGGGTCCTCAAAACAGTTTCGGACCGGCGTTGGGCATCCTGTCGCCACCAACGGCAAAACGGTAAGCCCGAAGCTGCGCAACTCATTTTTCCCCGTCTAGTTATCATGCTTGGCAAGGCTTGGGTTTCGGGGACGGCTGTTCAACTGGAAAAGCATAGTGTGAACAAGTCGGGCAGTGTTGTCACCAGCTACTCGGACTTTAAATCGATGCTACGTGAACTGTCCAGCCAAACCCCGATGTAGAGTTCTGGGCATAGTCCTAAACTAGACGGGCGCGAGACAACCAAATCGCTCGAAGGCAACCAATAACCCCAAATGGTTTGAAGCAGCGGCAGCTTTTGCATCTTTGGTCCTTGGACATCCATCCAGAAAAGCTCGGTGGATGTGCACTTCGTGAAGACATGAGATGAGGGGGTTCTGATTTCTGCGGGAATGGTCTCCGTCTGGTTTCTTTCATGAGGGATGTGTTAGCTCTCGGGGCGAGTCATACTTTCACCATGAAACCTGCTCATCTAGTATACTTCTTCTGGTGTACTTAGTGGGAAAGCGTGCAAAGCGTACTAATTACCTCGCACTGCGAGCTCGAGCTCGGCCTTTCGTAAGAGCGGACAGACAGCCCATGGAGGCCTGCTTGTGCTCTCGAAAGGGGTGCTGTTGAGAGGTTCCTTGCCATCGTTGTTGTCACCAAGCTGGCTGAGCTGGCTTTAATGGCCAGCGATGACATGGTAGCGTGGGACAAGGCGGCAAGTGCTTCAAAGTGGGCTCGCCTTTTGGACTTCGGGATTGTCGCACAGAGTTCAAAAGTTGGCTAGAATCCGGTGTGCAGAACTGGAATTCAGAATAAGCTGAGGCATGCTCTGCAGATTGCTTGGAGTCATCAGAAATCCCTAGGGTTGCCGGGGCGGTTCCGCAGGGCCACGGCTGTGATTTCGACGCCTTGCCGGCAGCAGGTGCGCCTTGTCGACATGCTGATCAAGTTCCTTCCTTCATTCCTGGGGTTCTTGGATGGCTACACGGATGCTAATGCGATAGTCATCGCGGCTGCCTGTGACCATCCGCTGTCTCAGGCGCAGCCGACAGCGCAAAACACACCCAATAAGTGGAGTCTATATGATGACCATCAGCATGGAGCCAGGTAGTAAGTACATCAGGATTACTGCGGTTTGCCAGGTGCTTGCGTGGGCCATGGGCATTTCATATGTGGTTGGCGTGCTCTTGATGCAGTGGGGTGTGATGTTCGTCCTGGCCTGCCAAGACCCTTCGCATGCTTGCCTCCTGAAGCTGCTTCACATGGATATGCTGGCCACCTGTGTCACGCTGCCAACGGAGCAGAAGTGGGTTTGGGACATGCTTGCTGTCGTGCGGACTGTGGGAGAGGATATGCCCCAGGCTCTTCTCCAGACCATTTATCTCGTGAAGGTCAAGAAGAACTTCTTCATGCTTCTCTCTGTTATGATGGCTGTAAGCGCCTCACTTAAAGCGCTGTATGACGCCCGTGCCAGGGCTTTGGCTGCTGCAGGTGCAGACGAGGAGTACGACAATCGCGAGCGGGACTATATGGTTTACAGTTGCTCACAAGATGGGACCATCAAGTCCTGGAGTATCAAGGAGGGACGCTGCGTCAAGACCATTGTGGCTGACAGCCCTGCAAACACTGTGGCGGCCACGCGCGACATGCTTTACAGCTCGCACGATGACGGCGAAATGCTGGAGTGGTCCTTGGAGACCGGCGACCGGGCCCGAACCTTCCAGCACTTGGGTGCGAACGGGGAGCTGGTCGCTACTGTAGACTTTCTTTTCACTTGGGCGGTCGAGGTGCGTGAACCCGGTATAAAGGCAGTCAAGGTTGTAGGGTAGGGAGAGCATAGCGCGCAAGCTATTCAGGAGGACACCCTCGAAATGGATGAGATGGCCAAGACTACATACAAGATGTTGCTCAACTCACCTGGCATGTTTAATAATTAGTACTCGACAATTGCTGCAGGGGCGTTCGGGATTCGGCAGTCGCGACAGTAGTGCCCTTCAATGGTAGCCAGCCAGGTGGTCCTTGGACTCTGGCGAATGCATTCGGGAGTTCAACGGCCCACGCACAGATGAAGTCCGCCTCTTCGTAAAGGGGGACGCTTTGAGATCCATTCGCTGCCAGCTCTGATTGTTTTCGGGCTGGCGTGGGGTTAGCCCGCAACCTGCCCTTCGAAGTCTCAGCTTGTAAATCCTGAACATACAGAATCAACTGCAAGTTGTAGCAGCAGTGCAACGGGGCGGTCTCCTGTGTCTGGAGTGGCTCAGGACAACTTCTTCGCCACAGCGCCCGAGGATGACACTGCTGTCGCGCAATGGAACATGCACTCCGGCGAACGTCTCGGCACCTTGGTGAACGTGTTGACGGATGCTCTCGTTCCATGCTCATGTACTGCAGCAGCTTCGGCATGCCTAGCATCAGGTACCTTTGTTGGGCATGGCGCTAGAATCAATGCAATCTTCGCCACACACAAGCGGCTGGTCACTGGGGCTCGAGATGGACATGCCAAAGAGTGGCTTTTCTGCGGGACAGTCAATGTGCTGCAGGTTTTGTGTCGACAGCGGGTTTCCCTGCCTAAATTTTGCCCCAGCGCTTTGAGCTAGAAGCGAGCGGACGCCTAGCCCCAAGCAAAGACGATGCTTCATTCGAGGTGGGCCCTCAACTCTCAACGTGAGACCCGTGCCTTTCCAGACCATGGAAAAAAGCACATCGCGGCACTGGCCGTGGTGGGAGAAAGGACTGAGTGCATCAGTAGTAACCATCTGACAGCCCACGGCAATGAAGCCTGAGGATGTACAACAGCGCGAGAGCCGAGCCAGTGATCAACGAGTGGAACCTGCTCACAGGAGACCGTGTAATCCTTTTGTATTCCATACAGATGAGGGTTCCAGCTCCCCCGTTTCCGGACGTCACAGTGGAATGTTTCTTTGTTTATGTTCCTGTGCCGTTGCATGTATGCAGGCATGCATGAACGGATGCAGGGATGGATGGATGTACATAGGTGCATGGAGAAGTCAGTCTTTCAGCCAGTCGGTCAGTCAGTAAGCAAGCAAGCAAGCAAGCAAGTAAGTAACTCAGTATGTCGTGTATGCATCCATATTTGCAAGCACTATTTCAATGGACTGCAAATGCAAGGCAATGCTCATACATAAATGCAATGCGACTAGGGTATGCTTGTATCCGCGCATGTATGTGTGTATGTATGTGTTTATGTATGCGTGTATGCATGTATGTATGTATGTATGTATGTTTGTTTGTTTGGTTGTTTGTTGTTGTTTGTTTATCTGTCCGTTTGTGTGTCTGTCTTTCTGAATGTATGTATATATGTATGTCTGTAGGCATGTAGGCATGACATAGCATGTAAGGAGCGGTATGCAGTGGTATGCTATGCTATGTATGTATTTCTGGACGGATGGCAGGATAGCTGGAAGTATGCACGTATGTGCAATGTGCATATGTGCGTAGGCACACAGGTACGTACATATGTAGATGTGTAGGCATGTATGCATGTATGTATCTATGTGTATGTGCGTAAGTATGTAAGCTCTGCTATGCATGCTTTGTTTGCTTTATGTACTGTATGTGTCCAATGAATGTTCTGCCTTTCTGCATATTGTTTATGCCATGTATGCGATGTGTGGTATGATATGCTATGTTATGCTATTTAGCGGTCTGTGATGTTGTAATGTTTCGTAATGATATGTATTGTCACGTGATGCTATGTATTGTTATGTAGCATGGTGTAACCCTATGTAATGTGAAGTCACGCAGCAATACGTTATTTAGTGTTAAGTTACGTTTTGCTACGTATTACATGTATGTAATGATATATGTATGTATGCATGCATGCATGCATGCAAATGCGTATGCACACATGTATGTATGCATAAAGACAGCAGACAGACAGTACAGGCAGAAGCATATGCAGAGTCATATACTTCTGTAGGGCTTCCTTTTAATCCTGATTCCTTGCACAAGCCAGTGACGAGCACAGTTGCACCCACTACTTAGGCGCGAGAGATTTGACCGTGATGATCTCAACCCTGATAAGGAAACTGCTTCCACTGTGACTATGAGCGGCTACAGCACCTTTGCACGTGTGTACATTCATTCCTCGAGAACCACTTCCGATATTTGCCTTCCTCGAGTAGAGTTCTTTGGGGACGCTGCGTCGCATCGACACACTATCTGCAGGACAATTGCTGCGCCGCTTCGCAGGGCATACACGGCCGGTGAGCAGCGCCGTTGTCTTGCAGCAGAAGCTCTACAGCGCTTCCGAAGATGGCACGGTCAAGGACTAGCTCAACGAGGGCGACTGTGAAGCTCCGAATTTTAGTCAGCTCGGGTGCATTGCCTGCAGAGCATAGTAGTTGAGACTGCATGTTGCCGAAATTTGCCGGAGATTTAGTCAAGTCAGCTCTTCAGAATCCCGATGCCGGCAAGGCCGCTTAGATACGTAGACATCTGTGTCACGGGAATTATCACATGTGTCTTGGCATGTCCTGTTTATGCGCTTTTTCATGGTTGCAATCCATTATGTCTTGGTAACCTGCCGCCAGCACTGCTGATGATCATTGGGTTTCCGGGTTTGAGGCATAGGTACCTCCATCGTCCGTCGCAGCCTAGCATGCTTGGCATGTGGTATCCTGTGTCATTCCGGGAGGAGTGGTCACTCGATTCCGGCGAATGTGAGCAAACCTTCAAGGGCCATCAAGACAGCGTTTGGCAAGTGATGCTGATGTGTAGAAACTAATTTCTTGGACTGCGAGCACAGCGAATTGCTGCATAGCGCTTGTTCCTGATTTACGGTGCGTGCTGCGCCAATAGGGTGTGCCAGGTGTCGTTGGCTGATGTGAGACCGATTAAGCCCAAAGAAGCGTTGCTGCAGTCATTGCACCATCCCGTTCAGGTCGGTGTAGTTTCATGCGCCGGGGGAGGTTTCCACTGGCGATGCTTGGGTCAAGTCGTGAGCCTTGATATGCTTCGGCATAGCATTTCCGATTGCAAGCAGTCTGATGACCTCCGAAATTTCGGATTGCTGTCTGGCTCCAGCCGGTCTTGCTTCCCACTCTGCAGAAGAACGAACCATCACCATGGACGTGGACTACGATGATGCCTGGAATGCAGTTTCATTCGTTGGGTTATGTTTGCGTAGACTGTACTTTGGGAATCACAGAATCAGATCCCAGCGAAGCATCGCCGAAGCATTGGGATCCAGGGTTTGGGGTGTTCAGCTTAGGGTTTCAGAAGCCCCGACGAGCCAAGTTTGCACCGTCATGCGGCCCCTTCTTTTGGCAACAGTACGGTGTGGGGCTGTGCTTCGGGATGGCTGCAATCCCCGCCCCCATCAATTAGACACCTCGCAAGCAACAAAGACACATTCCCAAACATTTACCTCATAACACCCCCACATTGTAAAACCTGTCTTGAATTGGAGCATGAGTGAGAGTGACTGTGTGTGCTATGCGAAGCACAAGGGCCTTGTTAGAGCCTCTCTCTGCTGAGGGGACCGGCTGTCGAAGCTTCGACGATGCACGATTCATCACAATTCCTTCTTTTTGTCTCACTCTCTCTCTCTCTTTCTGGCTGTCTCCCTCCCTCCTCTCATTCCTTCTCTTACTTGAACCAAAGCATGTGAATTTTATAGGTACAGTACTACACTCCACAGTGACTGCGACGATAACAGTACATTCTGAAAATCAACACACACACATATCGAGTTTCCATTCGGCTGGAGCGACTCTGCTAATTATTAGTGGTCAGAGATTCGACACCTCGAGACTCAGGAGCTCGTGCCCGCAACCTCAAACTCGAGGCGCCTCTAGTCCGAGCGTCGCTTCGTCGCCTCCGTGGTTCTACGTTCAGTGGAAGCCTTCGCTGTGTTCGAAGCAAGCTAAGGACGAGGTGGCTGAGGAGGGCGGTCGCCCTGCCGGACGACGGATGAAGGGCCGTGGCGGTGAGGAGGGGTGGCGCAGAGCTTCTGTACTCCAGACCTTCGGGCATTCTTCTGAACACATGTCTGTGGCATAGAACTTGTTGATGTTTCTGTGCAAGAATGTTCAGCGTTTTGTCACTGTTCTCTTTGGTTCGGCCGCAGAGCATCTGCGAGGGTTAATCTCTGTCCGCTCTAAGCTTTTACTCGAGGCTGTCGAGCTTCCTGCCTGAAGCATTTGGGCTTGCGGCCTGCGGTTGTTGCTTTAAGGCTGCATAACTGAAGACTGCGGGGTGATGTTCGAGCCAGGTTGAGGTCCAGGCCAGCCGGTTTGAGTATGCGTGCCAGAGACATGGAGTTGTGAGGTTGAGGATGTTCAAACCGGCGGACCATACCACGCCATAGCCATAGTAGTCCTCGACACGGCTTTCAGTCCATCTGTGCTTTCGTTCTGCAGCCGTTCAGTCGGGACCGGGACCAATTCCTGTGCATCAAATCTCTGTCAGCGTAGACACTGTCGGAATCTGTCGGATGCAGTGGAGGGGTTCGGACGACGTCGCTCAGGCTCCGCGCTTCTTGTAGCGTAAAAGCTTCGGGCCTGATAGACACCCTCGACTCGACCCCAAGCCTCCGCCGCCTCCGCCTCGAGCCTGTGGAGGAGGACGACCGCTATGCAGGAAAGGCCGGAAAATTCGAGAGGCTGGACGATGATGATGACGAAACGGGAGCTGCACGATCCATCGAGGGCTGGGTCGTTATTGCACTTCGGCGGCAGCTGTTTGACGCTTCAGGCTTAAGAACTTCGGCGTGTGAGGTGGTCCAGGCTTGTGGTGCTGGATTGCAGTTCGGTTCTTTGGCGGCATGCCTTCCACGAGGTTAGTCTGCCAGATATGATATATCATAAAAATCCTTTCAATTATAACATGACAAGCATGTTGGTCAGGCCGCTGCTTGTCTGTTGAACGGGTAGGCTTCAAGCTGGAGCACAGGGTAGTATGGCCAGTGAATATCTAGGCAGAGCACTGGGACACTACGGCCGAGCACACCCTGTACCGGCGTATTGCACCCCGTCCATACAGAGAAGTCGAACTTGATAGCCCGAACGTAGCAATCGTCCGGAATCCACTACAGTACTTGTAACTATTCTAGTTTAAGCTGTGCAGGTCTTGAACCTATACACTGACACCTAAGCCCGTCAAAATTGATCCCTACTCGTAGCATGCAAAGTGCCAAGGCGCGGCAAGACGAGCCTCAAAGTCCCGAAGCCGAATCCCAACGGCGCAAGTCCTGGCAACTGCATGCCCATACATAGCCTAACGCCAAGCTCGAAACCAAGGTGTCCGGTGTCCATGAGGAGGCACAGGAAGATGACATCTTCGAAGCTTTCTCAGAGTACGGAGACATCAAGAAGCTCGGTGCGACGGTGCGTTTAGGGTTTAGGGTTCAGCTCAGGGTTCAGGTGGCCCGGGCTGTCGCAGACGAGAGTTGCAGGTATAAGGTCGAAGAGTGCAGGGTTTGGAGGCGTCGCCTTCAGGTGTCCGTGCTGGCAGCTGCGGACCAGACCTTGGTTTGCAAACACTTCGCGCTGTTTTGAAATCCGCTTTATCAGCAAAACTCCTTGCAGGCTCAAATACGAGCTTGCCTTCAATTTGGCTGAAGATTCCACCAAGTTCCCGAGTGCCGTTGTCGAGAGAGCCCAAAAAGTCGCTCAAGTCCTACAACCTCCAAACAGTAGGTATACATGAAGCCCTCAATCTCTGAAACCTTACGTAAGACTAAGAAGAGTGGACCCGAGCCCCAAAGCTTGCTACGTTGTTTGCCAAGCCCAGCCCAGGAACTTGCACCTTAACTTGGATCGCCGGACCGGCTTCTTGAGCTGACCTGGTGGGTGCTTCACATGCTTCATGGCGGTTCGGGAACTACTGGTTTGCATACAACAACCCAGCATGTCCTCTCTGAGGGCAACAGTAGGGCTCCTCCTGGCTCCTTCTTAGACCTCCTTGAAGGCGCCAACTAGACCTCGCAAGCTCAGAAAACTGCCTTCATGTTGATTGTCATGGCGACAAGACGGATGGTGTGAGGGTGATGAAGATGAGCGCGAATTGCAGCACATTACAGATGACAGAAGTTTGTTCTTGTTATTGGCATCTGCACATGTGCGTGTGTGTCAAGAGAGATTGGGAGTTAGGACTTGTGATGGTGGTGAGCCCACTACAGAGACGTTAGTTTCAGGCTTTTTCTTGATTGGTCATTGTGGCCAGTAGTTCCAGGATCTTACTGTGGATAATGATTCGGAGTTTTTCACCTGACATGGATTACAGGCACATCTGACATTGCTAGTCTTGGTGATGACGACGATGGTGATGTTCGTCATCGCTACTACATCGTCATATTTACTAATTAAGATGCATATTAAGGAAGCTTACCAGCTCCTAAGGAGAAAAGCCCCGTGGTGCAGCATGAACTTGGGAGCTCGTTTTGTTGGTTTTGGGATTTGTTTTATGCGTTTGGGGTCCAGTATGACGCTTCGGGAGTTGAGAGTTTACGAGTGGGCCTTGGGTCACGAGCCTCTAGCACATCGCACATTCGCTGGCGGATCGACCCGGTTCGAGGCTTCGTCAAGGGCTACGCCTTCATCGAGTACGAGAACAAGCAAGAAGCAGATGCAGCCATCAAGGCAATTGTCCTGTTCTGCCCATGCAGCAGCGTTCTGTCCTGGACTTCTCCAAGCCGCCAGGGTTCTCAGCAACGTAAGCAATCGCATAATGTTAATATCTTCCCCGGATGGCTGGCCGTCAATTGTTTTAGCTGTGCCAGTAGCCTGACTTATTACCGCACGTGGATGGGTGAAGGATCCTGATCCTACAGTGCATAGATAGATGTCTGCACCTCGGACTCGTTTCAAGGCCCGAAGTTCGAAAGTGGTCTAGCGTGTTTTGTCCCGTCCAATCGCAACAACACCAAGCGGCATTCTTCGCAGCCGGGCCATGCCGGTAAGCCGCAGGCCCTAAACGCGCAACGTGCCCGACTGCTCTCGAGGCCATGGACGGCAACAGCCTCTTGGACCACAAGTTGGATGTGAGCTGGGCCTTCGCGAAGCCGGGAAGCAAGAAGAAGCGCCGATAAGCCGACGGCCAAGGACAGCATAAGCCACAAGTCCCTTAGACTTTGAGGCTGCGGGGCGCCGTGCACACATATCAACACCCACCCAAGAAGCACACATCTTGATAGCAACCGTGGCATTGGCCCTTTCAGGTTTACAGCTTCGGAGGCTTCTCGATGAAACGGAGGTATGCTGTTCAACATGATTCCTCCTGTAGGCCAACATCTCGCAAAAAACCTGGCAGCACTTTCTATTATCAGGGGCTCCCAAGATGTGTTATCGTTTTCCAAGCTGGCCATACACCTGCCGCCTGATCCGTGAGATTATTTCAGAAGCTGAAGGTCTGGTGTGACAACGGCTTAGGGCTGCATTTAAGGCCGCGACCATTTGGCTCACCCCCATTCCGGTACCGAACACTCCTCGAAAGAGTAGTCCGATTTCGGTTCTGTATATCAGTATAACATCAGCTCATCTGTTTTTGGTTCATCGTGAAAACGATGCACTGTCCGAGCCTGCGGCTGCAAACTTGGAATCCGTTGGTGCCTGAACCGGAAGCTGCTCATCATACAACTAGTAACTAGAGCCCCTACTGGGTATCCGGACACCCACAGAGGCCTCGTTCGTGGCTCATATCTACCCTGCGATTGAAGGCAATTAGTTCTGATGTTTTGGGGGTCGAGGAAATATCTCCCAAGACATCAACCACATACCAGTGAGCTTTAGCTCAGGATGCGAACGGCATGAGGCTTCAAAGCCTCAACAGTCCTCAAGTCAACCCGCAAACGCACCAATGCGCAGGAGCCCGATTGAACCGGCTGAGGGACTGAGGGAGCATCTTCGCCGTGAGGGTGTTGTCCCAATCCGGGAGTAGCTTCGCTAACAGAGCTCAGGCACGCAATCAAGGATGTGGTTTCAGATTCAACTGTTCAAGGCAGCAAGAAAAACACATCCCTGAAGAGGAGCCGCGGTTTGTTGTAGAGGCTATGCTCAATGGGCCGTGCGATGGAGCGGCAAGGATTTCGACAAGCTGTCGATGCCCGCGGTATCCGCCTGAACCCTCGCCCTAATCACAAGTCCCTGGAGCTGGGGCAAAGCAAGGTTCGCTCAATGCCAAAAGAGGGTCGCAGATCTGCTGGCCCACCTAACCTGAAACCGGACCTGAACACTAATCCTTAAACATACATCTGGCAGAGTCCCAGTTGCGAGAGCGTAAACATGCATCTGCAGCACACAGCTATCGTCCTCTCGCAGCATCATGTCCCCGAGCTGTTGTGCAATTGGTGATATCATCATCAGCCCTATACCCCTTTCAATAATCGGTAGATCTTGAACCCCAAGCTCGTACTAATCGGCAAATAACCACGATCTAGCAGTCTGTCAGCTGTGGAAGAGGATCCGGTCGCTCCATCTGTATGAACTGCAGAGATCCGGCCATGCGAAGCATTCAGAAGCAAGAGCTAATAGCGGCATACCCATCTCCGTCTTAAGTTATGTCTGTCTATCTGTTCAACAACGAAAATCAATGTGAACATGCGCGGGTAATAGGTCATGATTTCCTCCTCTAGAAAAATGTCATGACATATGATGATTGGTTTCGTTGTGTGGCTAACTGACCTCTACCCGGAAAGCGTAGCGTCACAGGTAATTGTTCCGCTGAAACTCTTACGCAGATGTGTAGGTTCAGTCGATCTCTCTCACTCGGTGCTTCTGCCCGGCGCATGAAATTGTACTCCATCACACGGAGGATAAAAAGAGCAGAGTCCGCCTGAAGCGGCATTCTGTCAGGATCGCGCGTGTTGCTAATGTTTACAGCGACCAGTATGCAGGCTTAGACGCATGCAGATCTTGTGTTCGTTGCAGTAAGTGTAGATCTTTACTCCTAACGTTCGAGAAGGCCAAGACCCCCAAACGTTGGCCAGCATCTGACGAGTTCGTGAAATACACTTGACGTGTCCAAGTTTGTTTAAACCAACAGCACCCCAACGATGCGGGCGCTGTGTACACTCTACACATTCAGTCTAACCCAGGCCCTCCAAATTTGAAGTGTTTGAGGCGTCGATCCCCCGAAATTCACAATGCCGAAGTCAGCTTCAACTCGTCGACTTTCATCATCAATCGCACCCGCGATAACTCTCAAGCTTGGACGAACCGCAACCACCGCCACACGACTCTAAGCGAGGAGGGGGGGATGGAATGAGAGAAAGAGAGGGAGAGGGTTACATGCGGAGTTTGAGAATTATGAGAAGTACGATCTTGGAGTAGGGTTCAGAAAAGCTCTTGCCATTGACCAGTGGGGCGGCAATGATTAGATTTCAGTGGCTTGTCAACAGCATCGTCCACGACAGTTTGCATCATGTTGTACAGTCATGACGGTATCCTTTCGACCATGTGCGACACCATCTTCATTGATACATGTTTGTTCTCAGTGTTGTGGGTGATGTGAGACGATGCTCGTCGGAGCACTGCTAACAGTCGAAAAATGTAGCGTGATATATTCGTAGTATCAGCATGCTTTGTAAATGGCATGAGGTAGATTGGAAGGATGACTCCTGGTACCAGGTCTCCGCCCGTTTCAGATTCTCGCTAAGACTATTCTCTAGACTGTCGCCATGGCTCTTGCTGGGTCTTTTCAGCTCAGACCCATGACCCTGCATCCTCGACCCTAGCCTCAAACCCGAACTCACTTCAGAGTAAGACGCGTCTTCTAAGGCTGCGCTCCGTTGAGGATGCAGTGCAGCATGCCCGAGAGGTACCAGGGCCTGTCAATTGAATGGACGCACGGGTCTCGATAGATTCAGGGATGTGTCTTCGTCTAATGCGTGACCCGCACGACCCCCGTTGCATTAAGGGTTTTCGTCATGCAACGTTGACAGGGAGTGAGTTGCGGGCATCGGTCTGAAGGGCCAATTGCAGCTGCTTCTTTCGCTTAGAATAGAAAGCTGCTTGTTGAGTAGTGCTTGCAAGCTTTTCTTGTGACAATTAGCTGTATTTCTACAGCAGAGAGCCAGCAGAAGGGAGCAAGATGACACACAGGTAATTACAAGGTTATACCAGAACTTGGGGCAGGAAAAGGGCCAGCCCATGTAAACCCTAGTTCCGTAAGCCGTAGGTGTCAAACACCAATTCGGCCACATCTTGCAAGTCTCTTGCGAGATCCTTCAAGCGAGTTCTGTATTACATCTCTCAGCACCAACGAAACCACCCATACGTTGCGTGGGTATCGGATGTCGCTGGTGAATCGCTTGTCATGGGTACCGCAGGGCTCTTGGTAAGTTGCAGGAGCAGCGACGGCTACTCTCCGAGGCGGATCCCGAAAGCCAAGATCGGCGGAGCCGCAGCTTTGCAGTAGCAGTCGTCGGTGCCGTCATTGTCGTCAGTGGCACTTCTACTATCGCGTTGAAATTGACACCAGCGCTGCCAGCCGCTACCATCATCAATACCGTGGCCACCATCCTCCGCTCTCATCCACTGTCATGACTAGTTCGGGCTCAGGGCACAATACGGACCCTGTAAGTTAGGGCTTATGTTGGGGTCCCCTTAATTTGATTTTTCAGAGGCCTCCATATTTAACTGCTGTAAATAAACCCTATGAAAACCTGCAGAACCCTGGCAAAGTCGCGTGCGCATCCCTGAAGCCGTTTGGCAATTCTACAAGGAATCCCAGTTGACCCTAAAACTCAGGGCTTGCGACGCGGAAGCCACACAAAACCCTTTTCTAGACGTGCATGAACCCTGCAGGCCCGAAACCTTCAATGCACCCAAACCCTGGACCCTAAACCTCAAAGCCCTGAGCCGGCTTTTGGGATGCAGGTCCAGGATGCTGTGGCGAGGCTCAGGTCTGAGGTTCCTCGCCTCGCAGAGGCCCCGAATTGCCAACGGTATTCATATGAACTTGCTGCACTTGCGGTATACCGTATACGCACAGTGTAAGTAATTATATATGTATGCATGTATGTATGTATGTATGTATGTATGTATGTATGTATATACATATATACATATATACATACATACATACATACATACATACATACATACATACATACATACACATATTGATGATACAGAGAGGGAAACCAGGTAGGCCCCCTCTTGGCTGCAAGCGAGTAGATATGTTGAATGCTTGTAGACGTCACAGTATGAATCGAAAGCCCCGCAAGCACCGATTAATGTGGGGTGGCCATCTGTAACTGAATGTCGTACGGGTACGAGTGCGGCACCAAAATCGGATGTCCATTTCCATGGCAGCTTATCTATGTACTTCAAGTAGTAGAGTGTCATATTGAACAGCAAATATGTCTTCTGATGGAAAAGCAAGACCATCTATGCAGCACGTTAAGAAGAAACACGAATCTAGGTGGCAATGTCGGGTATTATGTTCATCACATGTAGGCGTCGAAGGCACATATCATAGCTCCTTCATCATTGCTCAACAAACTGCCTTTATAGTTGCTACTCACTTTGATGTTTGTTACGTGTTTAGGTACTACGCAGTGCGTATTGAAGTAGTGTACGTGCAATACCTAACTTCATCTGAATGCGGTTTGAGTACTTGCCTAGCGCTTAATGCTTTCAGAATATTTGTATGCGCACTGTGTGTGTGTGTGTGTTTTAATTCGTACGCAACTAGTTCTCGCATCAACATTCATTTGATATCTAACCGTTGGTCAATACTGACTTAAACAGCTGTATTGCTATGCCATCTGAATCTTGAAATATGTGACATGTATTTCGTATCTAAGTATGCTGTTGTCATTCCGTTTTCTATATAGTTAACAAGCAAACCGTCGCTATATGCTTACGTAAAGTGTGACAATACTACCGTATTTTCAATAATAGTCATCATAGGTAATTTTTCTGGCAGTTATTTTGGAACGCACATGTAGTTGAAACCCAAGAAGACGATTTGTAGGCAACTGGTATTGCAGCCATCGTAGGAGACTATTAAGTGCAATGCACACGAAAGCTGATAGTTACATTAGCACCTAACCTTGAGGTTGTATAGTTTATGTGTTATGTCTCCGCCCTCAAATGGTAGACGATGTTTCCCTCCTTTTGTAGCTACCGCTATCTCGTATGCACTGAAAAAAAGATACTCAATATCCCCAGAAATAAAAAAAGAACTTCACTATTACGTCTTTTGGGGTTCATATCTCCAGAGACAGTAGACTGTAGACCTAAGAGTTCGTTCATATTTCTCATGACATGATCAAACATGTTGCATTATTTGTTAGTTCTATACTAGGCTCAATAAATATTGGTGAGATAGTAAGTCCTTGGGGGGGTCTTGCTTCTGCTACGTGAGGACTGATTGATTAGGTATCGATTCGGCTGTAGGTTATGTTGTAATACGTTGTGGTTCAAGACGTACAACACGTACTAAAGATGTACTGGGTGTGTGGCTGATGTGAATGTATGCTGACATAATGTCCGAACATTTGCAACATATCATACAAAAATACTGACTACTAGTCAAGTTCAACTAACATTATTGCCCACGTGCCAACATCATAGGGTATGCAAATTGTTTGTTGGTTGCAATTCAAGTTGGTTATTTATATGTTATATGTGAATACATACATAGATGTATATGTAGGCAGGTATAATGATTCTGCTACAATTGGAAATCTTTAGAGAAAGCACAAGTATTTACACATGAAAGTCTATCGCTAAGTTATCGTTCGATACTAATTGTTGCTTAATCCAAAAGAAAAGTAGATAAACGCATTGAGAATGCTTCTGATCATCAGATATTGGCTTTCGACTAATGCTTGAACGAAAATTGGGCACTTTGCGATTTGTTAAGATCTTGCGACGCGCTGGCTAGACTGCCGAAACATTGACAACAATATTCTCACGCAATATAGTCTGTCCTCAGCAGAATTCTGGAGAAGGTTGGCATAAACCTCCAACCCTGTGTCGGCAAGCAGCTCCGTGCGGGAAACCAACGACCAGGTATTGGCAGGAGAACCCCAAAACCAAAAAAGCAAAACAACAACTAACAAAAACAAAACAAAAAACATTCCGGGAGACTAGGCCCCCAGATATTGTTTTTTTTTGTTTTTTGGTTTTATGATTTTGGGTATCAGGAGAGCTTGCTTGCAGGCTTTTATTCCGCCTATAGGGTCTTATATCCAGTGTGAGGACGAGACTGTTTTAAAACAACGTGCATGTTTTAAAACAATGCAGCTGTTCTCCTACGGGCTGGCGTGCAAGGATCATAGGACAGTACTAGTTCCATGACACGTAAAACAGCCAAGAGGGGTCCCCAATATATGTATGGCGGGATGCACCTCACCCAGCCTCACTTGTCCACAGACTTGCTGGCACCTGCTTGCAATGTTGCGATTCTTCAACGTGTCTTTGCTCTCTTGCGGCGTCCCTTGCGTCCCTGCCGCTGTCAGGTCTTTGTCGTAGATGACAGTGCTGTTGTCTCCAAATGGATCGCTGGTGAAGCTCAGCTCGATGCTGCTTCAGCACTGGTACCGCTTGTACGTGCAGCCCACGACATGCTTCTTTCTCTGTTCCAGAGTGGTGCGGAGTTTCGGGACTTTCAGGCCTCGGACTCCCTCAGGCTTGTCTCTCACATCCCTCGTTTGCACAACCAAGCTGCGGATGCTCTGGCCAACAAGGGGGCTGATGGATGTACGCTCGAGCAATTTGACTGGGAAGCTGCGTCCACTTTGCTCAAACAGCCCTTGACAGTGCTTGTTACCTTTCATGGTGCTGCTCGCGACAACCCTGTGGGTCATGCTGGCGCTGGCACTGCCTTGTGGCTGTCTATACCTGACCCTGCTGGTGGTCTCCTTTCCTGGAAGTGCGTCGCTCAGGCTTCCGCGTATTTGGGTGTTGCCTCAAACAATGCTGCTGAGCTCCATGGCCTCCTGCTGGCGCTGCTCCTGCTCGCGAAGCTGCTCACATCGCAAGTTGATGTGAGGTGACTGGTATCGCTGGTTTTGGGCCTCTCTTATCTGCTCGCGAAGCTGCTCCCATCCACAGTTGACGCAGTGACGTAAGGTGACTGGTATCGCTGGTCTAGTCTAGGCCTCTCTTAGGCTCTTTTCTCTGGACCCTCGGCCTCCCGTCGCACCGGCTAGCTGTTTGAGCCTGTCTCCAAGAGGCGTGGCCATCAGTGTGTGCTATGCGGGCTGGGTTTCGAGGTTTTCGCTAGTGCCCTGACCTGCCGAGTGCGGGCGTCGGAGAGGGTTGGAAAAAAAAAATATATATATATATATATACATATGTGGCATAGACCTAATGTATAGTATGTCAAGTTGGTTGGTTGCATTATTGCTATCTGTATATGTGTTTACTGCACGGTTGGTTGGTGTGTTTCGGAGCATCAGGCGTGCTAGGTATCTTCCTGAGAGCATTGTACGGGTGTCAAGTACGTCCTGAGATCCTCTAAATTTTGAAGATCCCAAAACTTTGCGACTAACCAGTGCAATTGCAATTAGCTATGACAGCAGCATATGTCACAGCTATACACTTGCGCCTGGATTCGAGCAACGGCGCCACCACCAGAGTAGCAACAGAACGGCTCCGCCACATATGCACAACGGCTGCGCCAATGACCTGCCTCAGAGCTGTGATGCCTTAGGCTTGCGTCTGCGTTAGTTACGGCTTCGCCACTAGGATAAATAAATGACATGTTGCGGCTCTTCCTGGTGTAGATCGCAACGGCTCCGCCAGTAGCTTGTGGAACGGGCTCCAGCACGAGTATAACGGCTCTGCCACTAAGCAGCAGAGATCCGCCACTCATGTAACGGCCTCGCCAGTAGCGTAAGCAACGGGTTTGCGAGTAATGCCAGGAGCATACGTCAGAAAGGGGTAGGCAACACAACTAAGAT
>CAJNDV010003958.1:0-14523 GCA_905221635.1 Symbiodinium sp. CCMP2456 | reverse complement strand
GCCAGTGTCAGGCTGATTGATCCCCACCACAGGTTTCACAAATAATTTTCGGGGCTGCCAAAGCACACCCCAGAAAATTAATTTGTTTTCTTGTTGCTTTTCGATATGTATCAAATTTCAGTTTCAGGTTATGGGCCGATACCCACCCAATTTGGATTTGTTGTTCTTGTGGGACAATACCCACTCGATACCTTCCTAAAATCAAGTTGCATTATGGAACTCAATACCAATCCAAATTCGCGCCTTGATGTTGGGGTCAACAGCCTTCTTAATTGATTAAGTTTATTTAGCTCGTCACCTATCTAATTTATGTATGTTTTGTTGGCTATGGGCCAATACCCATCTATATTAATATTCGTATTGGTGAGGCTCGACAAGAAATAAATTCCATGATCTGCTGTTGGGTGCTAATGCCCATTCAAATTCAGTTTTGCCGCCGTCTAAATATAGTTCAGCATTCATGTGGATCACTATTGTATAGTCTGTTGTTCTTTTTAGATCTTTACTTCCCGACAGAAAACTAGCTGGTGCTGAGGGTCACAACCGATCCGAACTCCGTCTTCTATGTCGTAGCTGAATACCTATCCAACTGCAACTAGTTCTTGTCTTCTGGTCAATGCACATTCGAATTTTCCTTTTTGGTAGGGCATGTCAACATCAATTCAATATTATTGGGGGTCGTGACCCATCCATATTCAAGTTGTTGTAGCTACAGTTACAGAACCATTGACATCCCAATTCGTTCGTTGTTGCGTGCCGATGCCGTCTGGTTGTGGCGTAGTATACATCTAGATCACTGTAATGATATTGTGAGTCCATACCCATCGGAAATCAATTTGATGTTGCTGTTGGGCGAAAAACCTGTAGTGTTTGTGATGGATGGTCAATATCGTTTCAAAACGAATTTTCCGTTCCTTTAGAATCAATACCATCTAGTTTCAGTTTCTTGATATCATATGTGTTCATTTGGATAAAGCCTAAAACATCTAAAAAACATGTGTTTTGCTCGAAAAACACGGGCCTGTATTGCGTTGCACTCTCCAGAAATAAGTATGTTTTGTCATTGTATTCTATGGTATGCTATACTACCCTGTTCTTTTTATATTGCAGCATATTGTAGCATAGTGTGTTATGGCAGTTGTTTATATAACATTTTCATTGCTTTGACTGCATTACATAATACGATTTTGTGTAGAACCATGACGCATTATATATTTGCGTGTATAGTTCACAGCACAACACAGTACTATACTATGTTGTAATAAGTTTACAATCCCACGTTTACAGTTTGCTATGTTCTATTGTAACATGTATGTATTATCTTTTGTTATAGCAAGTACCGTTTGTACTTGTACTTATGTCTGTATGTGTATATATATATATATAACTATACATATATATATATATATATATAGATATTTAGTTTTAAGATATATGTATGTAGAAACAAATATACCTATTGTTATTATGTAAAACAATTACATACGCAAGTAGACACGCACACATGCATAGCACGCAAAACACTCATAATTTCTTCAATGAACAAGCAGACAAACATAGAAATGTATGCGTATACGCAAGCAGACAAACATACAAATGTCTGTGTATACAGCTAAATATATAAGTTCACATAAATGATACATATAGCTACATGGGCAAATATATAAACATAGATATAGATAAATACTTATCTCTGCAGGTTTGCTTTGGGTTGATGGGTCGTCAGGTTTTCTGGCGGTACTGGTTGGATGTTGCAGCTTCAGACTTAGGGCACAGGCGGCCGTCTAATCTTTCCGACCTAGTTTAATGTTATGTGTTGAACAGTTGTCTCCCTGGTCAATAAACCTTCACACCTGAACCTTGAACCAAGTGTCTGCTGGAGCCTGCAGGGCTCCACGAGCATAGCCACTCGAGAACCTCTGCTTCCCTGAACGTTGAGTCTTAATGCAGCTCGGACTAGCCCGAAACCCCTGACTGCGACCCCCTAAAATCCAGGCGGCAGCGCAGCGCATTCTCGACGGCGTGCAGCGCGTGCCTAGCCGGAGAGTCCGGGTATCATCTGAGTCCTTGAAATGAAAAAGTCTTCAGTTCAAGGTTCTGAAGTTTTTCTTTTCGTCGGTTGAATTCTGGGGCAGCGTCGGAAACTCCTATGGTGGTACTACGACAAGCACGGTGAAGACGACAGTGGCTGAGCGCGCTAGAGACGCAACACTCACCGACACGGGGCGGCTTCTGAGGCGGCGCCTCCCTCTCCTCCACCACCGAGGCCGCCGTCATAGCGGGTCTTTTTCCCATGTATAGAGCTTGTAAGTGCCTCGCAGAGTGCCATGATTCCAGCTTGAATGTTTGTTTGTGTGCGTGCCTGTGTGTGTGTGTGTTTGTTTGTTTGTGTGTTTGTTTGTTTGTGTGTGATGTTTGCGCAGTTTTTTCACGGCGTTTTCCTGTCCTGCTGGAGTCCTCCTTTTTGCTGACACGACAACTAGGGCTGCGACTGCACGACGATTACGACGACGACGGCTGCTGCTGCTGACGCTACTTTCACCCGTATGTAGTGCTGTATTGTATCAACTTACTACGCACCTGTCATGGGAACCAACCGGCAAGCAGAGAACAGCTGCAAATGATGACAAGAAACTAGGACACCGAGTAGAATCTTCAAACGGCAAGCGATGGTTTCTTGCGAAGATCGGCTTGGAGCCCCCAAGGCTCCGGGAATGAAGGTCTAGACTCGCCAGGACAAGCCAAGTCGTAAACTGCATCTTTCCTGCTGCTTGCGGCCAGTCCACCTCCTGTCCCAGAACCGATGCCAGACGTGAGCGAGAACGCCTGGCCGTCAGCTCTTACACCTGGTTGCTACTGTTGAGTTTAGAGTCTCGTAGGTTCTTTTCCCGGCCTCAAGACACACACCACTATGTTGGGATCGCAGGCACGAGTCTAAGCAAAGTATCCAGCCGTACAGGGCCACTCCCAACAACGCCTACCTAACTCTTTCGCCAAGCTGCTATGTTACAAAGTTCGAAAAAACGGCTGCAACTTCAAGGGTTTTCGGATTTGATGGTTATTGTTTATCTTGGTTTCAGGGTTTAGGCGTTTGTATCTCATGGCTGGTGGCGGAGTTTTTAACATATCAATATCTTGAGGTTGCGGTGCCCGATATGCATTACTCCAATTTAATGTCGTGAGACTCCGACGCCGCGCCTTGATCAACAAAGCAACGCAGGGCGAAGTATGCAATATCTTCAGGAAAGGCGGAGAAGAATCGGAAAGGACCTGGAACGCAGGCCGCGCCAATCATAAGACGGATGAGGGTTGCGGCTCAGATCATGAGAGGGTTGAGCTGTTGAGTCAGACAAGCAGGCGGCACACAACTTCACCCCGCAAACCCTAGCAGAGTTTGTTACCCTCAAGAGATGAGGCCTTCGCCGTTCTCCGAGGGCCCGACGGAGACCTCTATGAGCTTCCAGGCATGTAGTATCGAGTTCAGGGAGAGGAATTTAGAGTTTGGGACAATTCCCGTCTCGGGTTAACCGTCTTCGTGTTGTTGTTCTTCGTCTTCTTCTGTTGCGCAATAATCCCTTCCCCCTAATATTAAACCCCCCCAATATAAGAACTGATTTCCGGAGGTTTGGTTATTATTGGGGGGTTCGGCGCATCCGGGTATGAGTCGGATTGACAGGAATAGTTTGCCAGACACAAAGACCGTCCATCACGCATTAGCTTATCCTAAGCCTGTAGCCTCCATGCTTGTTTAAAGCCCTGATGAAACCTTGAAGCCCTTGGCCCTAGAGCCTAAACCCTAAAACCCTAAGCCCTAAGCCTTAAGCCATTTTGGCTCAAGCACATATTGTGTCGAACCAAAACGCATCTCACTTGGATTTTCAGAAGACCATGTTCGCCGAAGCACTTCGAACTGTCATGCAGGCTGATCCTGAGGCCCAAGATCCAGCTGCGAGGGCTGCTGTCGAAGTGGGGTTGGCTTCTCAAGCCAGGGGGGCATCCATGGTATTCTCTGCATTGCTGTTTTGGGGCACTTCTATCACCATTTTCAGCCCAATCTACACTGCGGGCTCAATCTTCATGATGACCTGTGTGATCTTTTCTGCCTACACGGCGTCCGTGTACATCAACTTGTTCCCTGGAGCAGATGTCAAACGTGGGGCAATGGCAGCCACGCTGGGCTTGCTGGCATCGGCCGCAACAAGGTTGTTGGGCACTCCAAACCGAGCATGCTGCTGTGTGCTTCTGGCAACGATGATCATCAACTCATTCGTCGCAGCCCTCGGTGCCGACGTAGCACCTCCTGCCCAATTGCGAAAGTTGTTCCGAAGCCCAGTGTTCCTGATTGGGTTTGTTTTCTCTTACCCTGCAACAAGAACTGCTTCGGACATCCGCTTGGCGTCCCATGGGATATCAGTTCTGCTTGTCATCTTGCTGGACGGGCCGGCACTCTGGCTACATGCTCTGTTGTCGAAGGGCAGGAATGATCTTGATGCCACAGATGTCGGCCTGCTGGCCTTCACTGCAGTTTTGACCTACGTTTTCCTGGAGAGCATCATTGTAGGGGCTGGCTTGGTGAGAACACCGCCAAGGGATTACATGAGCAGACCCTCCTCGTACACGACTCTGGGCTCGATGAGGGGTATATTCTCACAACGCCAGGTAGAGCTGACTCCCGAAACTTCTGAGAAGAGAAGCTGGGCTCACAAGACGAGCCTAGCCCATTCTATTGAAAGCGCGGCAAGCAGTTTACAATCATTGCCAACCGGCAATAAATTGAGAACCGAAGTCCTTGACGGCACTATGTCACATGCTGCAGCACTGGGGGTCATGTGCGCCAATGTGATCCGCTGCGGCAGACTGGCCATGGAGGACAGGAGCTTCACGACAAGAGCCTCAACTGCTACTCCGCCGAGTATCAGCCTCAGCAGGGCTCTTTTTAACGAAATGGGTCTTAAGGCCCAATTCAACGCCGTTGCCTCCTGTCTACCGGAGATATCATTGGCGAGGTGGGTGTCTGAACCTCCGAACGCGACCAAATCGCGCTTGACGTGCAAGACGGTTTGGGAGTCGGCTCCTCAATCAACGAACTCATCAGAAAGTCGCAAGTCGAGAATGCCATCTCCTCTGTGGCACTCGGCTTCGCAGAACTGGCGGTTGAATTGTCTGGCTTGCCTGCCAATGAGTACGACGAAGACGGTATCTGGGCGTACAGTCTCTCTGCCGTGGTGTTGATAGTGCTGGGGCTCGTGTCGAAGAATCTGAAAGGCGGCTTGGCGAGGACTTTGAAGCAGTATGACAGTGTGTCCCCGTTGCTCGCACGGATGAGGTGGGCTTGGACCTCAAGTTATCTCCCAGCCAAAGCAAAGAGGTCCTTGTACAAAGTTGGTCAGACCACCTACAAGTGCGCACACTTCACGATGCTGAATGTCCCTGCGGCTGTTTTCACGGAGTTGGCCCAAACTTTTGGGATGGATGTGAAAGTCCTGCCTGTCGTGCGGCCAGATGAGGGGGAGCTTGATGAAGAGCAAGAGCCGGGTGAGCGCCAAACGGAACCAGGCCAAGCGCCAGAGACAACAAGGGATCGTCTCGCGAAACTGACAGATTTTTTGGAAGGTCAGCTGACTGGGGATGATGGGGGAGAGGAAGTGCAACCAGATGATGAAGGCCTGGTCGAAGCAGATGGAGATGACGCAGGCCCAGAGCCAGCTGCGAAGTCAAAAGCGAAGGCCAGGCCAAAGGCCCGAGCGGTTAGGCAGACTGAGGTCGACGACGACGGAGAGGATGATGCTGAGTCAGACGCTGATCTTCCGACGAGGGATCCGAAGTCCAAAAACTTCGGCGAACTCTCTGGTCTAAAGCGCACCATCGTCGTGGAGTCTGAGGGCTGCATCCTGGTGCCAACGAAGACACAATTCACTGATGCGTCCTTGAACCAGTTCTCCTCAATGATCGGGTTGAACCTCATCAAAGCTGGAGTACAAGTTTCCGCTCTCATGGAAAACTTGTCGGACACCGCAACCAAGTCAGCTCTGCCTCTCACGGGGATCATGCTTTGCTGAGCGTCTGATCACTGCATCAGAAGATGAAGCAAGGTGATTTTGGGAACGACATGGATTTTTTGGGAACAACGCCTTCAGAGAGTTTGTTAACACTAAAAAAAAATGTCATCCCTGCGGTGCGACTTGTCAGCTGGGCGGGTGGGAAAAAAAAACCTTAAGCCCACCTTAAGCTCCAGCCCTATAAGCCCCTAAACCTTGAAGCTCCGGTCATTTCGGTTTGATTCATCTTGGCTCTACTAAAACTAATAAAATCCTAGGCTCCCCCTAACGTTTTTTATTAACTGGTAATTGCGGGGTCCAAACCGCGAAATCCCGGGCCGGGAGGTTTTTGCATTGGGGGGGGGTCAATGTTAGGGGCACGCGATTACGCATGAGCCCGGCTACCGCCACTTTTTTTCGCTGGCGGTCGCAATCGCGGAGGTTTTCTACAATGCGCTCAGTAGCAGCTTTTGGCTTTCCGGGGTTTCATTGTCTCAGGCAGCAGGTGTAAAAGGGATTACGGCTCGAGGCACGCAGGCTCAGCGGGTTAAGGATGACAAGCCGGACCAGGTCAGAACACGAGGTTTAGAGTTCAGGGATTCAATCGTAAGATCTATAGTAGACATCGAACGGATGTCTGTTTGATCGACCTTAAGATCTCCAGCCTAAACCCTGTCGACTTCCAGCACACGCCACAGCGAAGAGCAATAGGCCCAGCTACATATTCCACAAACTTGGAAGTGGCTGCCAAGAGGACCAGGCAAGAAGGGGCGGTGTGCTTCGAGAGGTCTTCCAGCTCAATGACCGCAGGAAACGTGAACAAGCTCGCCCGAACCGTAAGCCCGCGCCCAACTATGGCTTAGGCTTTAGAGCGTGGTGGTCTGGTCCCTCACTCGAGGTTTAAAGACCGTAGATCCGAGATTCACAACTTGCGAGCTTCACGGCTTCATCACTTCACCAATGCTGAGGAGTGCAAAGGCTTTTTCTAGAACACTCCGACAGGCCTTTAAACCAAACCTCGCAAAAAGGCCTGGACAATGTCATCGGTCGCAGTACGGTCAGACCCCTGGGAATTGCTGAAGTCGCTGTCTGAGGGTTTGACAGGGATTGTTGGAGGCATGGGGGTTTCGAGCGACTTGCAGCTGCGCACTCCAGAATTTCTCAGTGGCCCACTGCCATGGGAATCGGATGCAGGCCACATGCGCCCGTCTAGAGTACTTCTTCCTGTCCTGAGAGTCTCAAACTATCTATAACCTGGTTTGTGCAACATACCTATGGTCTTCAAAACGTAGAAATGTGTATGTAACATTGGCACAACAACAACAACAACTGCGATTACGGGACCATTTGACACGGAGCCGTTCCGTCCTATACCCCCTCTTTATTCGCCGGGGTCTGGATTTGATGAACTCTTTCTAATGATGCAAAAGGCCATGCTTACTGGAGGGACGCTGCACCGGACAGCTATTGGCGGACTTCCGTTTCGAATGTCCATACCCTCAGACTTTGAACGTCCTGTAGCTGCAAAGCGGAATTCGCGAGAGACAGCCAGACACCGGAAACGTTCTTGATTCTAACTTGCTCTTCAGTCCCGTTCTTGAGTTGGGATGCCTCTGTGAAAGTGTGGCATTTTACACAGGCTAGCGGCTGACGAGAAATACTTGGACCAGCTGCGGATATGCCGTAATCCTGACTTCGTATTCAATGTGGCTACCCTTTGTCACCTAACATATACAGACAGATGTAGCGATTTTGCTCATGCAGCGCAGTGTAATCTGCAGAAGAGCTGGCAATACCAGAACTTGAAAATCTGATTCCCCATTGTTTCGTTCGCAGTGCCAATCAGGCAGGAACAAGGACCCTGCCTGCACTCTCGCGCTGATACATAGGCTGGCGCATCACCCAAGCACATCCTGCACTTCTAAGACTCAGACCCTGAAAGCCTGCGCCAAAATCTGGCCCCCTACTCAAATCCAAATCAAGTTGTCAAGGCCTTTCAGAACAGTATCCCGATTTCGAGGCATGCGACACCTGCATTCCAGGGTCGCAGGCAGGGGGCACTGGAATTGAAATCTGACCGGGCTTACAGTTCAAGGCTTTGGGGCTTCAGTTGGCATGCCTTTGGTAATTGGGATCTTAAGTTCAAGTCCGAAAGCGGAAAGCCGACAGCGTCGTTTTATGCTTCGTCCCTCATGATTGTATCTTCCTGCTTGGCTGCCATCGGGCATTTCCTTATTCCGTCCACTTGTTTCTTGCTATCTCTTGCTAAGGGACTGCAACAGAACAGTCCTGGGAATCTTCCAGCTCGAATCTCAAGTCATCTCTACAAGAAATCCCCAAAATCCTGGCGTGACTGTCCAAGCCGATTCCTCGACACTGGGGTGAGTCAGGAGGCCGAAGAGGAGCGCAACGTATGAAATCTAAACTCCGAATCCCAGCGAACCTTACACACCCGAGGCCGAAGCCGCTCAAACACATGTGCGGAAAATGTTAAGATCTAGAAGCACGCGTGTCTGATGTCGGTACCATCGTTTTCTTGGTCTCTCCATGGGCTAGCCGGCTTTTCGTGCCTGCAGAGTGAAGTTTCTTCCGGCTTGGAGGCCATTTCAAACAAGCACATGGGAGTCAGCCCAGCTCTCAGTTTTCGATGTTTCCTAGGCGGCAAAAAGCGCTTCAGGGCTCATTTCATCCTTGAACAAGGTCTTCTTAAACGCTCGACCCCGAGCATTACACCCTAAGAAACCCGCCGTCAAAGCTCCAAAACCAAGCCTCTGAACCCTTGAGGGTTGCTCCGTCCTGACCAGCCTGCGACTGCCAGACAGCCAGCGCAGATGTACATCCCGGCCCTTGCTAAAAACCATGTACCATGTACCATGTACCCTAAGCACACATGCGAGGTCACAACTGCTGCTGCTAAATCAGAAACCCCGAATGCCGACATGGTAAGCAGCCCTCAAATGCCCTAAAGCACTAAACCTTTCCCAATGTCCTCAAGCGCTCAACAGCCGCAGCCCAGCTGAAGCTGAAGGCTTCTCCTCGGATGGGACGGCGAGCATCAAAGATTTGAGCTCCCGCCGAGCACCTGGAAGATTGCTTGGTCATGGGGGCCTCTACATGGCTGTAGAAGGCGTTAGGGCAGCGCGAATTTTGAATGCCTGGATCCTGGACAGTGAGAGAGTTCCTTTGAGGGTTTAAGATGGCAAGGGTTTCATTCACTCTTCAGGGTTGAGATATTCCCGTGGAAGGTCCATCTTTGGATCTTTCGGAAGTATCCACCCGTAGAGGCCATAGAGTAGCTTGTTGCAGCCTCACGGTTTGGAACAGCTCCAAGAAAGCCGAACAGAAGTGACAGTGTTGTCGCGCTCCGGCTTGTTGCATTGGCGACGCTCGATCTTGACAGGTCCGCTCCCGAAGACGCAAACACTACAAGAGGTTTGGATCTCTGGCTTTGTACGGCTTTTTGTCCAGGCCAATATTATATACATATATATATATATATCAAGCTATGGTTGCCTAGCTCCGGCAATCGGGTATCCCCGAGCTCCAAACGAAGCATTGCTAGTTGTTCTGCACCCTTCGCTCAGGCAACGGGACATTCCTCAACGACCACCGTGTGACAGCGCAGGGGCCTCAAAGTCTTGAAGTGAATTCCTTAATGCAGGGTGTGCTACAAACGGTTTGCTTTAGGATTACCTCAAGGGTTTATGGTTTTGGGACTTTGCGTGGGCGTGAGAAGTGTAGTTTAGGTTCTCGGTGTGCACGGTATGGGTGATGATGGTTCTAGGACATAAACTCTCAATTATCAGTGGTGGGGCTATGGATTCGCGGCTTCTGCGCACAAGGGACTTTGCGAACCTAGGGCCAAAAAGTCCTGCAGTTTCAGGCTCGAGGTCTTGCTGGGCAACTTCGGTCGTAGATAAGGCAGCTTCGGGCTCACATGGATTCACAAGGTCTCACGGTCTGTATACCGTACAGTATAGACATGTGGGCCTAGGTGGTGTAGCTGTTCGCGCCAATGTAGTGGTGACAATCATGATAGGGCGTCTAGTGGGTTTTACGGTCTCCGGGGTCATCTTTGCCGATGCCTGCCGCGGAAGCTTTTGCATGTCGTTTCAGCTGGTAATGGTGGGAAGCCCGAAACAGATCGCTTATAGAGGCTTAAGCCCCTTTTGGACCGCCAGTTGCTGGTGCTGGTACCGCAAACACGAACTTCTAAGTCCCTGGCCGGTCTGGGGCAGACTTCGTGCTAGTTGCCCGGCTATCGAAAGCCAAGCAGGCCGTTTTGAATCCGAGGTTTGTGCACTGGCTTGCATTGGCGTCTGAATCTGGGGACAGGTAGACCTGGCAAGACTTTGAGCAGCGCCATACATGCACATAAGGCCTGACCAGGTGCAATGTTGGTTGTCAAGAGGAAGTGAGTCCTCGGATTACGTCTTCGAAACCCTTATGCCGGGTCTGGAAAGTCTCGTCGAACTAGTACATAGCTCATAGCTGAGCAAAACCTTTCTCCGTTCGATCAGCATCAGGTTGTATGCCGTTCCGAGTATACAATCGAGAGGCATCACGTCATCTAAACTTCGAGGCTTTAACTGACATGCCCAAACCCTCGTATTTCCACGCTGGCCACGAGAGGACGGCGCTGGTCATGAAGAGCGGCGACAAGGTCCAGCTAGGCCAGTCCGAGAGCTCGAGAACGCTATGGTTCCAGTTGCTTGGAGCTTGTCGGGTTTAGCCTTCAGACCCAACTTTCGTGCCTCGTGATGGCGGTCCCAGTCAAGGTATCAGGGTTTTTTGGTTCAGGCGGTTTTTCCGGGGTTCAGTGGTTTGAAACTCCGACCTTTAGGGCCTCGAGTCGGGCAGATTGCCAGGGCTTCGGAGATGTTTTTTGGAGGTGTCTGTGTGACAAAAACACCGAAAGCCATTTCATGTCAATGTCGTGTGAGGTTTCATGACAAATAGTCAAGAACCAAAAATCCTGCTTCTCGTGCTTCTTGCTAATTACACGTCACCGGGTGCAAAGCCCTCACATGATGCGTTGGTTTCTGCAGTTTCTCACAGGGTCGCATACCCAAGCTTGTAAAAGTCCGGGAAAGGTCATGTCAACATGACATACAAGAGTGCTTCGATGCATCATGAAGGAAGCAGCGAATAGAAGCCGCCGCGACGCCCAGCCACGACCGGCAGTACAGCCACCACTGCCAGCAGCACTAGCAACACCAAAAGGGCCGCCAACCACGGCCACCACCACCACCACCACCATCATCCGAACCACCACAACGATGATCGAAACAACAGCAACAGTTGGGTTGTGAGAGAGGGTTCTGAGAATTAAGAGGTGACAGTCGTCAAGAAAGCTTTTGACAAGGGGTGGATGGCCCGAGCTTTGTCTTCACCTGGGGCCCGAGCCTCAGTCCTGAGTTCCGCGCTTCTGCGAGGGTCCCTCTACCCCGAACACTAACTTAAATATCCATGGCTTAGCATCAACCGCGAAATGCTCAGCCCTACCCTTAGCCTTAGCTTAAGATCGAGAACGAATGCCTCGAGAGTCGGCGGTCGTGGAGCTTTGGGGCTTCAGGAGCTGCAGGCTTGAAGGCCCCACTGAGGTCTGGGCGGGTTCCGGTTAAGGGTTCGGAGTTTTTATGTCTCAGAGCTGCGGAGTCGTAGCTCAGGGGTGGATGCGTGTTGTCGCATAGCCTCTGCGGACTTTTTTATGGTTTTAGCAGCTTGTTTGCACGGTATAGCGGCAAGGCAGCTTAAGGTGTGAAGTTCAGAATTTGCATTTTGGGGGCTTGGGGTCGAAGTCTTAAACTCACTGTTGCAAGCTGTGAGGTGGTATTATCATCGCCGCCACCACCACAATCATCATCATCGCACGGTCGCAGTAGTGATCTAATGAGTTCATGCTGATCGCCTTAGCAGCCTTAGCAGTCATCATGGCTGACACTTACACACGACAAGGCCTTTCGGTGGCCAGGATGCTGATGGGAAGAATACGCCGGAGGTGGCGACGACATATTATGACGACGGTGATTGTCGCAGCGATCAAGCTGGTGATGCAGATGGTAGTGGTGATTTTCGCCATCATCATCGCCATCATCATCATCATCATCATTATCAATACCACCGTCAATCGTCATCGTCATTGTGGTCCCAGCCCCCTTCTTTTAGTCAGAACCAATATGTGCAATACGGCACGTCTTGATCCACAACGTTTCTCGACGAGTGGTTTACCGTGATACGCTACTGTCCCTGCAGCAGCCCACCGGCTGTTGAAACACCTACCTGGGGCTGTTGCAGCCTGGATCCCGCACCACTGCCTCGATTTCCGAGCGTCCATGGGAGCAGGGTGCAGTGGTTTCGGATTGGTGGAGTGCTGCCGAAAGCAAAGGCTGGCCCTTGTCCCGAAGCCTTTCTATAAGAACCCGAGTCGCTAAAAGCCATGCTGCCAAAGACCGGGTGCCCTGCCAGTATGCATATTATGCACTTTGAGCTCGCCCATGTAGAAGGCACGGTCATCGCATCTGGAGCATAGGTCCCGCGTACTATGCCCGTTGGCCGCGCGAATTACAGCGGGCCAGTGGTGGGGCAAGAGGCAAGTGTTGGTGCTGCTGTTTCTAACGCTGATGCGCACGTTTAATCTGTTCGCTTTACTCCTGAAGGAGTTTAAGGTTCAACCTCTCGCAACCTCTTGAAGTCCTGTCCATACCCCCTAAAGTTTTTGCACCCTATATTCCTGAAACCCAAAACATCCCCAACATCGACTATTCCAAAGCCCTCGGATCCAAAAACCAAAGGCCTGCCGAGCTTGAAAAGCAAATCGACTCCCATGGATTTAATCGCTACAACCCAACCCCTCATCCCTGGTCCGGAAAGTCCGTGTAGAAAGTCCCAGTTCCTAATCTTTGTTCAACTGTTGAGTTGACTAAGACAGCACACACAAACACACCAGCTCCCGAGTTCGAGTCGTTGTGTCGTTTGGCTTCCGGAAGCGGATCACAGAGCTGGCGAACTTGTTCGATGCATACTGACGAAGGCACAACAAATCCTGAACTCGACAGAACCTTCTTGTACAAACCGGAAGCTACAACCTCGTCAAACCTTTCATTTGCAACTCCAATAGAAGAGAATCCTTGGAGTCAGACCAAGCAATAAACCACGAAGCGTCTCTTGGCCGGGCGGGGAGGGTGTTCGTGTCAGAAGCTACACGGCTGCAAATAAAAGTGTCTGGATGTTCTAGGAACATGAAGGGTACAAAGGATGTGTGGTGTATTTGGTACAGGTGGGTTACCGTGAGCAGCATTTTGCTTTCGAGCCACATTTTAAAACCTGGTTCACATGCTTTAACTGCCTCAACCTTCGATCCAGCAGACCGCACGCAGAAGGAACTACTCCCGCTGCCTGAAATCGAAGTCGGCATCGGAAACAAGAAACTACTGGCACGGTCGGAGTGCACGTATGAACCGAAAGAAGTCACAACTCCTTAACCCACCGCCTAAACCCTGACACCCTAAGTCTTCCACAATCCTAAACCCCAGACCTTGGAATGCATAGCCGCCATGCTGGGGAGCGACTTGATGGAAACTACCTCCCTACAAGATGCATTGGAGAAGTTGCAATCGGAAGCCATCTCGGTCTCTTGGCTACGAAGTTGGAGTTCTTGGTTCGGTGGCGCGGCATTCAGGGTTTGTGCTCAGGGTCCGATTAGGGGAGAAAGGTTCCTGCTGACTTTAATGGGAATGCGCTGATAGCTGTTTCTTGTATACCTTGACACATCCTACTCATACCTTTGTGAGCCTTGGTATCCTCCCAGGTCAGTGCCGCTGGCCTGGATGCACTGCGCGATTGGCTCCAAGATTCTGCAAACCTTGACCGTGCAGACGGAGAGAGTGAGGCTGGTGGGGCTTTGGGTGGAACAGAAGGCCTATGGGTCGGGCCGGTGAGGGATAAGCTGACAAGCAATCCATAAAGCTTAGTGGTGTTTGTCGTCATCGTCGCTGCAGCAGCGGCAGCATTCCGTAGTCGCAGTCGCAGTCGCAGGCAGAAGCGTATCAGCAGCCGTAGTCGTGCAAGTAGTGGTTGCCGCAGAAGCAGTCGCAGTCGCAGTCGTAGTTGCAGAAGCAGCAGTAGTCGTCATCGTCGCGGTAGTGGCAGTGGTGGTGGTAGTAATATTGTTCGTGGTGGTGGTGGTGGTGGCAATAGTCGTAGTCGTCGTCGTGGTCGTAGTATTATTATTATTAGTAGTAGTAGGTAATAGTCGTCCACGTCCTCGTCGTCTTAGTCGTAGTCATAGTCGTATTCGTAGTCGTAGTCGTAGTCGTCGTAGTCGTCGTCGTAGTCGTAGTCGTAGTCGGAGTCGTAGTCGTAGTCGTAGGCGTAGTCGGAGTCGTAGTCGTAGTCGTAGGCGTAGTCGTATTCGTAGTCGTAGTTGTAGTAGTAGTAGTAGTAGTAGTAGTAGTAGTAGTAGTAGTAGTAGTCGTAGTCGGAG
>CAJNDV010003955.1:0-10021 GCA_905221635.1 Symbiodinium sp. CCMP2456 | reverse complement strand
TACTGTTTTCGTATGGTGGGGGGGGGGTACCCAGCACACGAAAACGGTAGATCCATGGGGGGGGGGTACCATATATATATATATACACACTCATGTGCATGTATGTATGTATGTATGTAAGTATGTATGTATGTATGCATGCATGTATGTATGTATGCACGTATGTATGTGTATACCACATATGACACATATCTATATACATGTGCATGCTTGATTGCTAGCACGAGCAGGTACATTGCCTCAGAAGGGATGTGTTTGGAGCGGTATGTAGTCGTCGAAACCCTGGCTGCTGTACAAGTTGCATCCGGGCTTTGTGCTCCTCTGCCTCGGCGCGTGCGCCGCTGCTGCTGGTTGTTTTTTGGGTTGACGGATGTGTTCGAGCACCTTGACAAAAGTGGGTCTCGAACACGTTTTAGTGCATTCCGAATTCGGGAAGCTGAGGAGTTATGATTTAAGCAGGGAGGCCGCCCTAAACCCCCTACCCTAAACCCTAGACCCTTGCTAAGTGGGAGGGAAAGCCCTAGACCCTAAACCCTAAACGTTTTCGGTCCTCAAAAAAGAAACCTAAACCCTTAACCCCTGTCTGCTCCCTGGCCCTTGGCTGGCACGCTCCTCAATGTCCCTGGTAACCACCTACTATCATGTCATCTCATATTTCGTGACATCGTCTTACTGTATCTTGTCTTATGCTGCATGATCTTATGTTATGCTAGATATTTATATCTATATTATGCTTGTACTATATATATATGCTTATATCGGCAACAAGTCTTAAATGAACATCCTGAGCTGAAGCATCAATCAATCCCTGGTTTCTGCGATGCAGCGAGCTGGTGTCAAAAGCTTCCAGTGTGATGTTTGACAGAAAAAAGCTGCCATCCTGCATGTGGGTAGTTGTCTGGATTAAGGTCCCTTTTTCCGCCCCCCCCTCCCACCCTCCCCCCCCAACAGTACGGCACCCTTATAAAGAGGACCCTAAACAAAACCCTAATCTGAGGAACTACGGCACCCTTAAACCCTAAGCCCGAAGCCCTAAGATCACTTTGAATGGATTCATGCCTTGTGCCTGCAGGGCTTTTTTTGGCATCGAGCCGAGGCTTCGAGGTGTACTTCTGTTAGGGTTTAGGGTTTAGGGTTTAGGGTTGCGCGTCACCGCGATTCTGGGAAGTAGGATCTGTTGACTTCGGTTGTCTTGCCATGGCTGAAGACACACCGCTGCGGAAGGGCCGCGTCGTCATTGAGGGCGAGGTGTCTGCCTGGGGTTTGCGACAAGGGTCAAGTAGTTCAGGGAGATCGGTGTGCAAGATGGCTGTGATCGCAAGTTGAAGTTGAAGAACCAAAAGGCAGCACAATAGAATAGTATATCGTATATCTTACATATTGTACGCAATATCTGATGTCCGATATCGTTTTGTTGTAGACGTCATACTATATTACTATATACTATGGAGCCCAGTCCTGACTGGAGGTATTCAAACTGGACGGGACGGAGATTGTCTTGTCACTGGGCTCGGAAGTCTCGGTGCGAGGATGGGGTGATCGTTAGGGTTTCGGCCGTAAGATGCGACGGGAATCGGGGATCGACAGGAGCACAGAGAGAGAGAGAGAGAGAACGCAAAAAAGACACCCACAAGGGAGGTGTGTGCTGTAACTTCGGGGATGGCAGAGTGTCAAGTTCGAAGTTCTGCGGAGTCTGGCGATTGGTTCCTGCAGGCATTAACCGGGTGTAGAGGTTGTTTTCCTCGGGTTGCCGGAGGCGCGAACTGAGGAAAGGGGTTGAGGTGAACCTTTCAACCGACTTGCGAGCCGAGATCCGACCAGGCTCGGCGGAAACTATGTCTTCAAGACTCAGCCCTGGTACCCGCCGCTGCAGGTCATCGTCCTTGCGGTAATTCTGCCAGAACAGAAGAGTGCACCGCGCAAGGGTTTCAAGGATCCAAGTACCCTTTAGAGCACAGAAAGAGCAAAAGCAAGATCAGGAGTTAGAGCAAAAAAGTCGGAGCATCAGCAAGAGCAGAAGCAAGAGCAAAACAAAGCAAGAGCGGGAGTAAGAGCAAGAGCAGGAGCAAAAGCATGAGCAATAGCAAAAGCAGCAGAAGCAGGCGCAAGAGACGCAGCAGAAGCAGGAGCAAAAGCCAGCGCGGGAGCAAGAGCCAGAGCAGGAGGAATAGCACGACCCCTGAAAAGTGGCAGTAGAGATAAAAATGCACCCTGACAATGAAATACTTTCCGAGTTTCTGTTGGCCCTCCCTCCGTGTAATATTAGAGGGCAGGGATTACTCCTCACCCGGACCGTACTGCAGCCTCAAGACTTCCTGGCTTCCGCAGAAAATTCGCAGTAGAGCATGGCATGAAACTCAGCAACAACAACAACAACAGCAAAGTATCTCTTGATGAAGGGCAGTTTTTTGGATGGGATCGGGGTCAAGACCACACCGCAGCTGAACTACCTGGGCTCCATCATGGGAACACAAATCGCAACCTTTGTAGCCACCTGACCTTTCGGTGCCACTATCTCCCAAACACCTTCAAGGAATCGACGGATTTGGGTTTCACCTTCACCGCAGAACGGTTGGCGTTTAAGACTTCTTCTAGTTCGAGGACCATTGCTGCAGGGGTCTATGCCAAAGCTAACTCCTCACAAAAACCCTCGACCCCGCTGCTCTACCAATGGTATCAAAGCAGCAGTACAGGTCTTCCGAAGCTCCATGTGCATTCAGCAGTCGCCCCTGAAAACACATCGCAATGAGATTTACGGAACCACCCTGAAAGTATATTTTTTTGTAGCAACACGAATGCTGAATCAGTCTTTCGAGTTGGTGCCAAAGCTAGCAGGCACAGAACGCGCAAGGCCCGCAGAGAAGCAGACCTAAGCCCTGAATCTTAATAGCCTGCTGTATATATATATATATGTATATATATATATGTATATATATATATGTATATATATATACATATATATAGATACACATATATACATATATATATATATACATATATATATATATATATTACCCTCCTTGTTAAGTAGGAGGCAAAAAAATAGCCCTGCTGCCGTTGCAGGTAGTGGAAGCAAACGCAAAGTCCATGGCGGAAGGGGCCAGACAGATCCTTGGCACATGCCTAGTTCAATGCCAGCACTAGCACTAAAACCTACTGCGTATGTGAGCACGCAGAAAGCTTGACTATTTAAGCCGCTCTTCGTGCCCATGGGCCCGCCATGATGCCAAAAGAGACAAGAGACCTTGGCATTCAGACAAACGCTGTGCGCATCTTCACGCTGCACTGGTTCTGTTGTCACTATTGCCAAGCATCAGTGGCTCGTCTTTTTCGGTTATCAACTTGTTTGTCTGTTGCTGCAAGACAAAGATTGCAGGGGCTACTTCTTATTCCGCTCAGTATCCTCATTTCTATCTCCAATCTCGAGTTATTCCTTGTGCCAAGTTTGCATAATATCGAGATGCCGACAAGCAGAGGAGGAACAGGAGAACCGAACAGTGGCAAAACTGGAATTAAAACCGGAAACCTGATCCAGAATGGGTGTCAAAAGCAATCAGCTGGTCGGTTTCTCCTAAAGCCGCTTAAGCCCAAGCCGGACGACCAGAGACAAGTAGGCAACAACTGGAGGACCAGAAGCAGCAACCCCGAAATGCCAATGGAGGGGCCGGAGCCTTCTATTGTACCAGATACTTTGCATCAAAACCCTTTTCTGCGCTTGTTTTAATTTCCCTCAGCCCCTAGACTCGAAAAAGCTTGCGGATAGAGGATGGCCTACACGCCGCCGCCAGCCGCGGACGGCTCCCCTCGCCCTGCAGCCTTCGACTGATTTCGCATAAGACTTGAGGGTGGGCAATCAATAAACTAGGGCCTTGGATTTACCATCTGGGTAGTTTTCTAAATTAGGGTCCCTTTTAGGGTCCTTTTTATAAGGGTGCCGTACTATATTGGGGACCTAAAAAGGGACCCTAAGTACTACCCATCTTATTTTCTAAGCCTACAGTTTGCCTCGGTGGCTTGCATCGGAAGCTTGAGTCTGAAAGCCTAGCCGCCTTAATCCGGACACCAGAACTCAAGCATGTGGAAGTTTTTTCATAGATCTCTGCGCCAGAAGCTAGACGATCCACAAGGTAGTGCCCTGTGTCCGGCTGGGCGTTATGATGGCCGCGGCCTATCCCTCGAATGGCGAGGAGATCGCGGCTTAGCTCTGAGCTGGATTTTAAAAGTCGGAGATCAGGGTTTGATGCCTCCTGCTCGACGTTTGTCGCTTTTTTGCCCAAGGACCCTGCATATGCTGCAAAGCTCGATGCGACGATCAAAGCCTTCGCCAGCGCAGGTCAGGTGCTTTACTGCCATCTTTTCATAGGGTTTTGCTTTAGGGTTTAGGGCCGGTTAACCCTTTCCGACTCCCCCCTCATCAGAACTTTGTGACCCGGCTCTGTGGTGCTCACCGCAGGCCTAGGTGTGCTTGGTCCATCGGCTCTCTGGTCGTTTCAAGTCATTGCTGGCTAACATATAGGTCTGTGTAGCCAGCAGCTGTACTTCCGCTGTTGTTCCTTCGGAGCGACCAAGGTGTCTACGTCTTCTTGGACCTGCACCAGGATGCTGGCTGCACCACGAATGGTGGTGAACCTCGGCTCCTTTAAAGGCCTTACTCTGGTCATCATAAGCAACATCGGCACGCTGCGCCCAGACCCACAAATCCAGAATCAAGACATGCACCATGTACTGCATGAGAAATGACCACCCTAAGTCAGACAAGTCAATGAGATGGGCGGGGGGTTTGCTCTTGAAGATCCCTGATCTGGAGCTACTTCTTCGAAAGGAGGGTCTGCCTTGGTGGGTGACGGCTGGCTTCCAAGAACGTGCCGGCTGCTGCCTGGAGCAATGTTGCTGCTGTTGCTGCTTCTCTGGTAGCTGCTGGCCACTTGGTGCAGATGATCACGCACCCGGTCTCCGTATCCAAGCTGCCCTAAACCTTACACGCTTTACGGTCTATCCGGTCAGGTCCTGCTGCCCAGAGAGCTGTCGGACGTCCTACATCGCCACGCCGTCTCATCCTCTTCGGCCTTTTGCTTGCCTCCCGAACTGCATTGCCAAGTGCCTGACTCTGGACATCACCACCTACGACGGCGACTCGGAGCCTCACCTCCAGCTGTTGCGGCACAGCCACAAAGCCTCAAAGCTTCAGTCGATGAGTTCCAGGCTAAGCTGTCTGGTCAGTCTCCGAACTGGTCGTGCCCGAGCTGTTTGGTGAACTTATACTGCATGCGGCTTGTGCTTCTAGCAGTCCAAAGCCGGTAAACTGGCAAACGATCAGACGCCCGCCCTAAACCTTCAACACTCGTCCCAAAGTGCACCGGAAATCGCATCCCTTTACTGAGCCCAAATCCTCAGAAAAGGATCCGTGGCTCCCGTTTTCCGTCGAAGACAAGGGTGCGAATCCGGATTTCATGAATGCCGGCAATGCTACTTGGAGTTAAGCTTTGGATGGTGTGCACTTGTGCAAAGGCTTCGCATTTTCAGGGTCTAGCAACCAGTTATCTGTGTGCTTGCTGGGGTCGGTCTGGCTTGGCTTGGCTTGGCCCGGCCCATATCGGCAGCATAAGGAGCAATGGAGAGCACAGACGCTTGTCGTGCACAGCACTTTCGGCACTAGTAGGAGAATTAGTCATGTAATTCGGAAGCAGGGAATGCTTCCATGTTACAAGGCTTACAGACTTACGGCTTTTGCAGCACCCAGAAGCCCACAAGCATTGCAGAGTGAGATGGGCAGATCGAAAGATAAGCTGGTGTCAGATGGGCTGCTTACGGTTAGAGTTTATACAGTTAGATGGTGCGTGCATGGGTGAGCTCGTTAGCGACCACACAGTGAGTAGACGGTGACGAGACGTCGTAAACCGAGGCGAGCATGCGCCAAAACAACTCCGACAGCACCTGGAGCGCGCTCGTAACCACTGCGCAGCTGCAGAACACCATGCCGAGGAACGGCATGGGTTTACGGAAGGATATTCGGCATCAGCACCATCACGAGCGTCTTCTTCAGCCGTTACAGTCCAGTACAGGCATTACGGCCACGACCGTTCCAGTCATCAATATCACCACCCCTGTACTCGGAGCTATAACGACAAACCTGAGTATGAGCACGGTCCAACTGCCCAGGATCTATGCCTCTCCGGAGAACAGTGCCGACAGGGCTTTGTATTTTGAGCCCTACATGAAGCTTGTGCGACATCTCTGTGGCGTGTGGGACAAGCTACTTCGCTGAAGAGGGAAGGTATAAAGTTTCGAGTTCCGGGAAGGCTTGAAGCGAGGTTGGCAGATTGAGCGCTCCTTGGGCATCAAGGGCCTCAAGACATAGGGTGCACGAACTTTGGGATTATTACAGAGTCTTAGGCCATCGCTTGGCTAGAAACTGTTGATGTTGATGAAGATGTTAACGGTTGCAACGATCATGATCATGGCGATGGTGATGGTGGCATTTTCTTTGCTGATGGTGCTGCGGCGACCAAAACTGGTGCGGTTTCGAGCACGTCCTCCGCTGCTACAGTAGATTGCACAGCCACAATAGAAACATCATTGAATGACCACTGACTGCACCAACTCCGCAAACTGTCCTGCTCTTGCAATGTTACATAGCATACGTGGGAGTCCCCGGCTTACTCAGGCAAGATGGTTTGTTGAGGAATCGAGGATAGAACGATTTCACAAGCTCCCAGTCAACTCGTCTTCCCATCTTTTTGTTCCTGGCATGTAAGTCCGTACCCAACCTCCATGAACAGATTCATATCTTGCAGGTACGAGAACGTCATCGCAGTGGAACTGATGCATCTTGGCACGCCTTTGTCGAACGGAGCTTAATCTTGTCATCGAATCACTGTAGCTAGTGCTGTTTTGATCTCATCATCATTATTATTGACGACTTCATTATTAGTATTACTATCATTGATATTAGCAGTAGTTATTTCTACTTGTTATTAGTTTTATGGTTGTTATTACTTTCATGGTTGTTAGTGTTATTTGCATTGTTGTTCTTGTTGATCTAATTCTGTGATTGTTATTGTTACTGTTGCGGTTCGAAGAGTCCATGGCCTGGAGGTCATGCTTGGGTTCGGACGTGCTAATGACGCATAACGAAGCACCCATACACAACGGCTGTCATGACATAATCAAGAACCCAGATGTAGCAAGAGACGTGGCGGCCCGATTTTTGTCAACTGATTCGTTGGTCCCAGCGCGTATTGGTTCATACACATGTAGGACAGCTCCATCCATGATACACAGCAAGTAGTTCAGTGTTGCATACAGCTACCGCATACGTCCTGTAGACACTTCCTGGTCGAGACTCTCAGAACCTGCGCAGTCAAGCAGTGTTTGTTTGCTGCACACTGGCTTATGAGGACCTGCTGGCATATGAAGTCTGAGATAGCTTACACTGCACCGAAACCAGAAATGCTACTCTCCAAACCATGTACCCCAACCCCTCAGCTATCCAATTCTGAGAGTCCAACCTCCCAAAGACCCTGGCTGCTCATAAAAGCCCTTAGCACCCTTTAGCCCGAAACCTTAGGATTCAGGGTTCCCTTGAATCCGTTGTACCTGTACCTCCCTAAAGAAGCCTGAAACTTCCAGTAGAGCCGCTATAAAGACTTCTATGACATCGATATACAAAGCCTATAAACTTATCTCATGCCTTATCGAACCCTTAGAAACCTCTTGAAAACCCCTAAACCCTAAACCCTCTGTCGAACATGGATCCTCGCCTGGCTTGTCCGAGTTGTGAGAGTGTAAACCCTAAACCCTAAACCCCCTAATGAACCCTTCGTACATCTATGACAGCCCCGTACAAACCGGTCGTCTCAGCGCTCGAAGGAACGAGCCGCCTCTGGGTCCTGGGCTCAGCTGGGCCTGATCGAACAGAGGGTCGAAATGGAAGTGGATTTGGGGTTCAAGGTTTTGGTTTTAGGGTTCTAGGGTTTTAAGGTTTAGGGTTTGGGGTTTAGTGGGCTGCGGAGGGTTTTAGTGTTGAGGGTTCAGGGGCGGGGCGCGGCCGGTACCTTCGTCCGCTGAAAAGGGTGCAGAGTCAGTTTAGGGAGTCTGGGGTTTCAGGGTTTAGGGTTTATTGCTTCGGACGTCCGGCCCCAGCCCGTGACTCAAAAAGGGTTTATGGCTGTCGCCAAGCTTGAGCCGCGCGAGCCCGAAACGTACCGAATATTGCAGAAACTGATCTCGGACATCTGAAGATCGTCTAAAGTAGATCCAGGCGGGCCACAGAGTGCGCCGCGAAAATACAGTGTTTCTCGGAGATGTCGGTGGCCAAGATGATGAAGTATATATTGTTGGACCGGCTTTGTAATTTTCGTTGCGCAGGCGGCTTCGTAGCTCAGTGCCATGCTGCCCATCCCACGGAGGTGGATTGCCAAATATATGCAACACGCTGACAGTCTGGAGACAAGTCCTCGGATTTTATGGCCACGTCCTTGCCGAAGCTCGGCTTTCGTTTTTGTTGGCCTGATCTTCTGTGTGGTTGAAGGATCAAGAATGCAGGCTGGGCTTTCGATATTGGATAGAATTCGGTACTCCAGCCGAAGACCCAAGACCATCTGCCCAAACCCCTTAAACCCTAAACCACGCTGCTTCTGGCACCTTTTTCTTTGGGAGCCTCCTTGCCGAAAGGGTTGTGATCTTGCAGTTCGCCGACATGTCAACCTTGCAATCCGGGCTTTTCCTTGCGAAGTAGGAGGCAACAAAAACATTGACCACCGAGCACTCGTTGCTGTACTCTCGTGTCTGCCTCAAGATTTTCGTGACTCCTTGCCTGCATTTTGCGAGTTACGAATGGCGAAACCCACCCCGCAAGCCTATACCGCCCGAGGAGCTTGACCAGGATCCCCGCATCAAGACCCCCATCGCCATCGACAACTTCAGCAGCACCATCCCTGGCGCCTTGACGCTGCCTCTAGGGCTCTCTGACAGTCTGACAGGCTTTGTAGGGCTTGGAGCTTTCGTAGGGTTCTTTACAAACCTGAGGTTAGCAGGCTTATGGGCTTTATGGAATTCGTTTGACCCCTGCCCGAAAACCCACACGCTTGGGTCGATTGATGGCGATGATGCTTAAATGCAGAAGCCCGGGAGCTGAGAGATACCGCCAATCACAGCTGCAATGCTAATGCCACTGGCAGCTCCAACTTCACGAAGCACATTCTGCCCTGTAGGTGATGAGCTGCATGGGTATCCTAGTCATGACAAGAGAAGGAGCAGTCGCAATAACAGCAAAAACGGAAGTGGTGCATGATGACAGCAACCATAGCTTAAAGCATTCTGCCGAGGCGAAGGCTGCGCCATCTCCTGCTTAGCCTGCGCAGGCGGGGGCTTGAAACGTGGTGCTCTTTGCCTGCAACCGCTGCCAAACCGAAAGGATCTCAGGATTTCCGTCCCTGGTCTGCCAAAAGCAACTCGCTACTGTAGTCGCCCTTCAGTTGTTCTCGTCGACCGGATGACACCGCCAGAACCCTGGTCAGGCACACCCAGTGCGGCCATGAAGCAATTCCAGTCCTATGCCAGTCGACGCTTCCGCGGAACCACGTGAGGTGAGGTTTCAGGGTGCGTCCATGTGTCCGCAATGGAAACTTTGGCGACCGCGAGCCATAGAAGACCTGATGCACAAGGCCTGTTTGTTGAGCACTACAGTGCTGTGCAGCTTCTGAGTGCAATGCCTTCGCCCTTGCAAGCTTGGAGTCCCTTGTCTTGTCATCCGGTGAGTTCGGGTGTGATGGCATGATGTAAGGAAGACGTAGAACTTCCCATTCTTCTACTGTGCTGTAGGAGCCAATGAGCGCTGGACTCTAACACTAAGTTGTAGTGTTATTACGGGCTTGGCTTTCAGGGTTTTGGATTTTCGGGTTTGGGGTGTAGGGCATGCGATCGACCATGTGTGTTTTCGGTGTGTCTGCGAGTTTTCCTCAGCAAGGTATGGAAACGCAGTCATGAGAGCTGAACTTCTGTAAGCTCGGACATTCAGGCG
>CAJNDV010003948.1:0-10031 GCA_905221635.1 Symbiodinium sp. CCMP2456 | reverse complement strand
ATTGAACCGGTTTTGGCCACGGCCTACTCACTATTCATAGTGGGCCTTACGGCACTGGTGGGCACCTTTGATTTCATGCGAAAAAAGTTAGTCAACTTCAAGGTAGCCGTGTATTTTGCGGTTCCCTCATTTTTATCTGTATTTCTTACGCGGCTTTATTTATTACCGGCTATTCCCCAAACGCTTTGGCGGAATGAAGGCTTTGTTTTGAGCAAGCCTACTGCGCTGTTGCTACTGTTTGCGCTTATCATGTTGCTGGCGGCCGTGGCCATGATCAAGCCGAAGAAAAAACTTCCTTCGCACGGAAGTGGAAAAGTAAACTTTTGGTTGATTGGTATTGAAGGCATGATGGTGGGCGCCTTAACCGGACTGGTTGGGGCGGGAGGAGGCTTTTTAATCATTCCCGCTTTGGTGGCCTTTGGTGGCTTGCGCATGAAAGAAGCCGTGGGAACATCGCTGCTCATTATTGCCATAAAGTCACTGATTGGATTTACGGGCGATTTAACCGCCAGCCGTGATATCGATTGGAATTTATTGCTGATATTCAGCGGGCTGGCGGTTGTCGGCATTTTTGTGGGGAGTTACCTTTCCCGATTTATTAAAGATAAAAGTTTGAAAACCAGCTTCGGCTATTTTGTTTTAGTAATGGCTGGTGTCATGATTATAAAAGAGATCTTCTTCTAATTTTTACTCTGGAATTAGCAAGAGGTTTCAAGCTCCCCCTTTGCCGTGCATCGTGCTGATACGGCACACGGTGGGGGTTGGGGGGCTTAGCACGAGAGAATAGTAGAGCATTAAACATTTAAAGAATAATAAAAAATGGAAGTACAACAGTTTTATGACGAAGGATTGGCGCATGCATCTTACGCGGTGCTAAGCAATGGGGAGGTGGCTATTATTGATCCGGCCCGCAACCCAGAGCCTTATGAAAAATGGATGGCAGAAAAAGGTGCAAAATTGGTAGCCATTCTGGAAACGCATCCTCATGCAGATTTTGCCAGTTCACATTTGGAATTGAGTAAGAAATACGATGCCCCGGTTTATGTAAATTCAAAAATGGGCGTGTTTTATGAGCACGTGGCTTTTGACGATGGCGATGTATTGGAGCTCGGTAAGGTGAAAATAAAGGCCATTTTTACGCCCGGTCATTCGCCCGACCACAATACCTATTTGCTAATAGATGAAGAAGGCAAGAACCAGGGCCTCTTTACCGGTGACTCACTTTTTATAGGTGATGTTGGTCGTCCCGACTTGCGTGAAGGTGCTGGTAATTTCAATTTGCCCCGTGAAGAACTGGCCGGGCAGATGTATGATACCATGCAAAACATCTTTCAAAAGTTTGAAGATCACGTAATGGTGTATCCAGCCCACGGAGCCGGTTCATCATGCGGAAAGAATATGGTGAAGGGCGAAACCATAAGCACCATGGGCAAAGAACGCCAGCGCAATTGGGCTTTGAAAGAAAACGACCGCGAAGCATTTGTAAACGAGTTGTTGAGCGACCAACCGGCCGTTCCAAAATACTTTCCCTACAGTGTTGAGCTGAATCGGAAAGGGGCGCAAGGGTTTAACGAAGCGGTGAAAAACGTGACCCGCCTAAATGAGGAAGATAAATTGGATAGCAAGATGCTGGTTATAGACACTCGTCCTGCAGCTGACTTCCGCAATGGCCATAGAAAAGGAGCCATAAACATTCCGGATGGCGGCAGCTTTGAAAATTGGCTGGGTACATTAATTGCGCCCGATGAGCATTTTTACCTGCTGGCCGCTGGTGATAAAGCGCTTGATGAAGTTATCCGTAAAGCCGCCAAAATTGGCTACGAAGGATTTATTAAAGGTGCAGTAGTTTACCGAGGCAAAGAGGAACAAGATCATCAATTGGCCGATGCTGAAAAAGTAAAGCAACACCCAAGAGAGTTTACCATTTTGGATGTACGCAACAAATCGGAGGTAGAGAAGAAAAGGCCTTTTGAGACCTCTATTAATATTCCGCTTACACAATTGCGCGAGCGAGCCGATGAGATACCTAACGATAAACCCGTGGCGGTACATTGCGCGGCCGGATACCGTTCAGCTGTAGCCAGCAGCATATTAAAAGCACATTATGGAAGCAAAAGANNGCGTGTACGCTTGCGGCAGCGAGGATGTTTAGCTTGACCATAAGTTAATATAGAAAGCCGTCCTAATTACGGACGGCTTCCTTATTACAGACTCCTGTCAATCAAATCCCTATAGTTTGATAAACTTATCGGTATAACTTCTGTCATTATATTGAAGCTTTACAAAGTATAGACCTGAGGCAAATTTACTGCAATCTATTTTCAACTCAGCGCCAATTTGTTGTGCTTGGCTTAGCTTCATGATCCGACCACTTCTGTCAGTTATAGATATCTCTACATTTCCGTTAAGGAATTCACTGAAGCGAATATTTAAAACATCCTCAACAGGTTGTGGAAATAAACTAGCAGAGAAGCCTTCATCAGTTCTTGAAATTGCGTAACCCTGAGGCATGTTTGTTTCTTCATGTGGCTGGTTCTTAAAATTATAGCCAGCATAAGTAAGCTCACAATTTTGGCGCTGCAATGAATATTCCTCCGGACTTATACTTTCGTCAAAATAACCGGCTTCCGCCTCGCATACACAGTGCCAGTAGTTAGCCCGATTAATTTGTTCTACTCCATGAGTCCAAGTACTTCGCGAAGCAAGATGATTAACAGCAGCCGTATAAAAGCCACCATTTCTGTAGCTCATGGCTTTGTCAAGGTTATACTTAAACCTTTTAAAGTAGTAGCTGGAATCGGTTAGGCTAAGCGAAGAAATGGCATTATCAATGATTGTCTGCACTTCGGTAACTTCAGGATGGGTTGGGCCTTCTTCTCCACCTTCATAGGTGAAGAAATTATAGTAAAACGAATTTTCCAAAGCCGTCAACATAAGATCCTGGGCATGCTGCAGGAACATATCCGTTTTACTGTCAGGATTAGTAATACTGCTTGTAAGAATTTCCTGAAAATTATCCAGAGCTGCAGGATCATCGTTTGCACTACCTTGGTAACTTAAATTCTGAATGCCTTCCAGAATCCTGTCCTGTACAGTTGTTGTTCCTCCGCTTATCAATCCGCCACCTTGAGGAGCCTGAACCGCGTCAATAAAGGAATAACTAGGATGTTCTCCTGTTGGAGGGTTGCTATTACTACAAATAGACTGTATTGAGGTAAGATTTGACGGTAAATTTAGATGTACATCGCCATAAAAANNNNGGCATTTCATAAATGAAACCTTGCGGTGGGCAAGGAAAGCCAGGCGTACATGGAATCTGTCTTAATTCAAACCGGTTATTATAAGCTATCATTTCCTCTAATCCCGAAGTGGTATTTACAGTGTAATCGGATTGCGGTAAGCTGGCCGCAAAGCTCCCGGCATATCCAAATACTCCTAAAATATGAAGTTTGTTATTTGTATTGGGGCCTAAAAGAAACTCATTATATCCTTCTCCTAGATACAAGCCATGTTGGTCTGCGTCATCAGGTGTCCCAAATTCGATACCAATGGTATTGTTATAGAAATAATTATAGGCCTCCTCATTTAAATAGGCTGTTCCGTAGTCTATCATAATGCCATTGTGGTTATTTGTAAAATTGTTACAGCCCAAATCTGCATTGAGTTGCCAAATTATTGCAGAAGAGCCTGATGAAAGGTTGTCAAAACTATTACCATACACTTCAACTGTGGTTTCATTGGATCCATGTAAGTCTATGCCACTTGCATTAAAGTCATTGAAATTGAATTCTGAAAAACCTTGTAGCCCTGAGGTAGATACATTACAGCCACTATTAAAGGTGTTGCGCAGTACCTCAAACCGACCGCTTTCCAAGCGCATCGCTTCATTCATATTTGTAAAGGCGCAGTCCAAAATTTTAAGTGGGTTGTGATTGCCCAGCCAATGAGCTAGAATCCCGCGGTCACCATTATTAAAAGTGCAATGCTGAATCTTATTGAAGCCTGGGTTACCATAGATGCGCATGCCGTCATGGCCCTGTCCGGAAACAGACTCATCAAAACTCGTATGCAGTAGTACCGTTGGGCTGAAAGAATAAAGAAACGCGCCATTATGTAAACTGATGTCACAATACTTTATGTCTACCTTAGCGGGAGCATCACCATTTCCATCTTTAAAATAAACCGGCCGTTTGATTTCTATTCCAACCTTGGAAGATGATCCTGTACCCGAAATGTCTATTTCGCTAGAAGGGTCAAAATCATAATAACTGTCAAGGTCAAGGCTACCGCCAACCCATGGTATATTTTGATCAAAAACGAATTGGCCATTGCCGGTATAGGATATTTTAGCATTAGGCCCAGTTACTAGCTTGCCTTTAATAATTATCTCGGAATTACCATTCCATAATGTAATAGCAGGTTCCCCGCTTTGAAAGTTGATGGTTGCCCCATCCTGAATTTCTATTTTGCTGCTGAACAATACCAAGAGTGAAGCCGCGTCATCAATAATAAGTTCACCTCCTTCTTCTACCACAATATTGGAATATGATTTTAACGTTACATTTGCTCCATTGCTAATTTGCAGTTTACCACCATCCTCCACCACTATTTTAGAATAGCCGTGAATATCTAAAATACCATTCTGGTTAACATTGACCTCTGATCCAGATTTTATAAATAGATATGCCTTATTTGCTGGTGTATTATCGTCTCCAATTATCATTTCTCCACCAGAGTTCACATTGATGATGCTGGGGCCTCCACAACCACCACCTAAGCTTGTTCTGGAAAGGCTTCCAATTGGCGGTTTACCACTTCCGTAGGTGCCATCATAATTGGGCAGATCGGCATTAAAATATAGCTTTCCACCAGTGTTAATATTAATACTTTCAAGTTGATTATTTTCAAATGGATTGTTCCAAACCTTGGTTAAAACACCTCCAGTTTGAACCTGCAATACATCTTCACCTCTGCGCACCTCATTTATAAAATAAGCCATGTTTTTGGTGGTAGTTAGTACATGCGCCTCACTTTGGTTATCTGCCGCTATATACGAATCAAAATGGGTGAGGTTGGATGTAAATGGAGAGAACTCATCAATGCGTCCTATGCGATAATGCCAATTTGTAGCCCCCACATTTAAAGCAGAAACAGCCGGTATAAAGCCAGAATTAGCCTGCCTGAGGTGCAAATTTCCTATACCGCAACTGTTGTGCTTTAATTCCCATTCTATGCCGCCACGTACATCAGTCATATCATCGCGTAGGGAAGAAGGCGCGTTGTAAATAGGCTGCATATTGTTAACTTTAATGGTGTATTTTTTAGCCCCTTTGCCCGCGTTTAGAACGGCAACTGTAGACAGGCCAGTGTTGCCGGCCCACAAGTCGTTTTGTATTTTAAAGCCCCAGCAATGGTCGTCATGGTCTAAAAACCGCTGACCACCTGGATACTCTTCAGCGCCTTGGTTGTTGCCATTTACAATAGCTATGTTCCGGCATTGTCTAGGGTAATTGCCCATGTTGGCAATTTCTTGCATAAATACGGTCCGCTCAGTACAAATGGCTAATTGATTGTTAAAATTATAGGTTACCACCTTTTGTTTGTTTCCTGTAATTGTTCTAAAGCTATTTTTTGCTTTCCAGATATGGTAATTAAGCAACTGTTTAGGCGCTGGCCTATGTAAATTGTCCAAGGTTTCTCTAGCACTAGCACTGCCATTTTGATGCGTTTGATAATCTAAAAACGATTGCAAGGCCATAGGGATGTGGGCTCCTGTCCAAGGGCTATCGAATGAAACGCTTAACCTTGTGCAATGAGGAATATTATTATTCTCCATATAACTTAGGGCATAGCGCACTATTTGCCCACCCATACTGGCACCTATTACTATGTTTGGCTCACTTCCTGTTTTGTGGGCATTTATGCGTTGAATTAGCTCTACCAGCAAATACGCATTACGTTGCATATAATCCGCCCCATCTACAAAATCGAGCATTATTAAATCATACCCTTCGGCACTTAAGCTGTCAAAATATTCCCGCGCATTCACAAACAAACCGTCATCTTCGCAACCCCACATTTGCGGCCAACCAGTACTCCCTAGTTTATTGGAATTTACAAAAGGTACGTAGCCAGAGCGAAATTGGGTAAGAGGCACAAAAGGATCAAAAGCCTGGCCAAAATCCAAACCCTCTACAAAAATTATCGGTTTACTAAAAGTTTGGTTGGTGGCACCATTTCTATACTTCACGTAGACTTTCCCTAAGCCCGCTTTACTATTATAAGGAATGGAAGCTTTCAGTAAATGGTCTATAGGACCGTTCCTATTTCGAAACGTGTAACTATAAATAAAAGGTGGTGCTAAGGGGCTTGGGTTTGGGTTTGGAATAAATCCTCTCACCACATAATCGAAACTCATACTTGCATCTGGCCAAGGTGCTTTATCCGCTGCCGGCACATTAGAACAAGGATTCTCAGTTTTCCACTTCATCTTCGCATACTGCACACCTGTTCCTCCCGTTGTTAATTTAAGTTGAATGTTTTTTACATCCCCTCCTTCACCGGAATAGAATACAGCCAATGGCTGATCAAAATTAGCGTTGACAAAACCCTCACCGTTGTCGAGGTCAATTTGCAGCGTTATATTAGTATCAATCCCGACAGAAGTATTAACAAAATAAAGAGAGCTGGGAATAACTATATTAAATGTGTCGTTTACAGGTACTTCCTCGTAACGAGTGCTAGCATGCAAAAGAGTCTTTAATTCAAAAGGGCTTGCTGCAGGGGTACTTATTACAAATTGACTGTCTTGAATAGCTACTAGTCCCGAACTGTAAGCATCGGGTTTTAGCTTTTGGTAGCTGTAATTAAAAGTCATAATTGGCAGGGCATTAAAACCTAATTCTTGGTTTTTATAAATCGTACGCACACTATCATAACTAAGCAAGTTACTGGTGTCAAGTGTGGCGTGGTATAAATCCAAATAAGCCTGAAAGCCCTCCACCATTTGTGCCGTATCTCCATCATTAAAGCCTTGGTAGGCCATGAAATCCAAGTGCGGTATGGCCCGATCCCATAACACACCTGTAGTAAGAAAGCTACTTGTATCTAATTGAATAAAGGGATGGTCATTAAGCAAACTATCGGGTACCTGGTAGCGTATATGCTCCATTTGCCCGTAAATAGCAGAAATAATTAAGGTGAATATTAGACTAAACGTGTAGCCCATTTTTTTACAGTCATTCATAGTGATTGGTTTGAAATTTAAAAAATTGTTAAGGCAATAGTGATTTGGGGCCGTATATGGCGGCCCATTTATTATTCATAAGCATGAGATTCTAAGTTAAAATTCTATGGAAATGTCTACAGTGTCAAGGCCTATGGTTTGCACAAAATACTCCGGATTACTGACAAGTTGAGAACCCTTGTATTTAAATACATTTATGATTATATGTTGGTTTCCCAAAGCTAAACTAGTTACAATGGTATCTGAATTTATAGCACGAATGCCCTTAGTTGCGCCCGGAAGTGTGTTTATGTTCATATAGTCATGAGCCCCTGTTTTGGTAACGTGCATCCTCACCCAGGCATAGGGTATTAAATCTAAGTTTACCGTTTGCCTTTCACCGCGTTTTACGTTGGGCATCATGGTTATCTCTCCGCCTGGGTAGTGATTGTGGGCAGTGGCGTACACGTGCAGCCCTTTATCGGGAGTTTCGGCAGCAAAAGAATATTCACCTTGGTTGTTGGTTCGTGTGGAATCTATAAGATGTACATCAGCGCCATAGGTGCCTTTTATGCGCCACTCAAAGAAAACCAAGGCATTGGAAATTGGTCTAGCGTTCGGGTGGCCACGTTCATACACTACCCCATTTATTTGGGTGTAAGATTCTTCTTTTTCGCAACTGGTGCTCATTAGGAGCATTAGGAAGCTAAGAATTGAAATTGGGATCTTAATTGCAAGTGGGTTTTTAAAAAATGCGATTTTGATCTTGATAGACAGCAGGGATTGCGAAAGCTGATCATGATTTAGCATAGGTATCAGTTTGATAATTGATCAAAAATAAAAAATTTCTGCAAACGAAATGATTTGAGAGGAAAATATTTTTTTAGAACACTTTGATAAATGTAAAAATAAACCTAATGGCTTTCCGCCTGGTACTTACTTCCTAAAAAGGCAAGGATTACTTTTTTCATGTTTGGAATTTTTGATGGTTATTGGTTAGTATATAATTTCGAGATTTGCGGTATCATGGCCAGCACAGTAAGGATATTTCTGCCTATTTATGGAAGAAAAGTCTTGGTAATATATGAAATGAGCTACTAAATTCGTAGCATTACCCTTTACCTTTCCTATAACAGAGGTGTCCTGAACACCCCAAATCTGATAACCAAAGACCTCCCCAAACAAATGGTTAACATTAACTCCCTTGGCCCCACTCTCATTTAAGAAACGGATTTTTAACCAGGCATGAGGGGTTATGTTGTAATTATGCTGTTGTGATTCACCTACTTTAACATGGTGTTAAAGATCAGTCTTGCTCTTTGCATAGTCGTAAGGGTAAAAGCCTGGTGCCTCGGCTACTATTTTATATTGCCCGCCCGGGCTGCCATAATCAAAATCAAAACGATAAAATCCCTGAGCGTCACTTTTTGTGCTATCCAAAAAAGTTTCGCTCATACTGTAGGTTCCGTATCGGTTTTCTACGAGGTAAACACTTGCAAAAGGCACTTTTGCAGTGCCGTTTTCCTCCACCACATAACCGCTCACGGTGGTGCGTGTTTCTTTATCTTTTTGGCAGCCGATGAGTAAAATAGGCAATAGGAGAAGTGCAGCCGGATTGAAATGTTTCATGGTTAAGAATTTAAGTTTCAATAGATTAAAGCTAAGCTAAAAAATGTTAAGTAGGTAATTATGGCAACTTATTTTTTACATGAACTAATAGGCGGTGGTGTCTTATAAGATAAAGTTTGCTTTACATGTAAAAGATACTTTACATTTGGTAAAGTAAACTATACAATTATGAATACGAAATTTCTTTTACCAGCTAAAGTGCAAGCTCTGGGTTGGATACTTTTTATCCTTGGTTTTGCTTTATGTTTAGCTGACTTTACGGGCGATTTTGAGCCTCAGTTCCTGAACGTTGAGGTTCCTGATTTTTTTGATCTTCAGATTACCATCGGAAACAGCAACCACACAGCGTCTGATGCAGAAGCAGACTGGCCGCCAATGATTTCTAATAACCTAATGGATGAAGTGGCCCTTAGTATGCTCTTGCTGGGTGGCCTTTTTCTCATGCTGGCCCGCAGAAGGGTGGAAGATGAATACATTATGAAGCTGCGCCTGGAGTCTATACTATGGGCCGGTATTTTCAACGCCATCATCATGCTGCTGGCTGTTTGGCTGATCTACGATCTGGCTTTCTTTTATGTAATGATATCCGGCCTGTTTTTCTTTTATCTCCTATTCATCATTCGCTTTCAATGGGCTTTGTGGAAACTAAAAACCGCGCACGATGAAGAATGAAGTAAGGAAATACCGTCAATTGGCCGGGTTTACCCAGGGCGCTTTAGCGGAAAGAATGAAAGTAAGCCGGCAAACCATTCATGCCATTGAGAGCGGCAAGTATGTGCCATCTACTGTTTTGGCCTTAAAGTTTGCTAAGTTTTTGGAGGCTGAGGTGAAAGAACTGTTTGAGTTGGAAAAAGGGGATATGTGAGGCGAGTTTACCTAAGTTGCTTTCACGCCATGCAACATGTTACACAGAGCCTTCTTGATTTGATAGACCTCTCGACTCCGCTCGAGGAGGCTAACTTTATACGACAGTGGTAAAATGGAAAGATATAGAACTGCACGGACGCTTGTGTTGGTCTTCCAGCTTTTTAAAAAGCTAAATGAGTCGAGTTTGCTGGGTCGAGCAGAGTCGAGACCTGTTCATGGAAAAGCTCAAACTGGCAGCTTAAACCCTTCATACATTTTTTAGCAATCACCTCATTTCTATAAATCATCCCCCTGCCCCCTTCAAAGGGGG
>CAJNDV010003947.1:67168-83730 GCA_905221635.1 Symbiodinium sp. CCMP2456 | reverse complement strand
ACTGCTATTGCTACTACTACTACTACGACGACGACGACTACTACTACTACTACGACTACTAGCTACTGCTACTACTGCAGCTACGGCCATTGCCACCGCCACTGCCACTGGCGCCACCATCACCACGACCACGACCTCGACCACTACCACTAGACCGATAGCGACCACGACGACGGCGACTGCAACTGCCGCTGCCGCTGCCGCTGCTGCTGTTTTGCTGCATCTTCCACTATTCTCGTCATCCCCCCCATCGTACCACACTCTAAAAATGGAAAGTCGAGCATCGTCGTGGTAAATCGGCATCTATGGGATTTGCGCACAGTTACTCTTGAAATGAAGTCTCTTTAACTTTAGTGAAGACAAGAATCCCGAAGCAATGCTTACAATGCTTGCAGCCATTGCCGAAACAGCCGCTCGTCTGAAGACCGAGCTGCCACCCAAACATCCGCCCTGGAAACATCCCTGAATCCCTAAACGCTCAAGACTAACTGCTGAGCTTCAACACCCTGGATTGCAGGCATGCTACACACTGGCCATTGGATGGCTTGCTGGCAGTCCTCCTGAGTGGGCCGAACGTATGTCAGGCATGCACGGCTTCAGGTAATGAGTCTCGGAGAGCTAAACTAGTTTAATGTTCAGGGCTGGGGGTTGACCTTGGCCGAAGCCCTCTACGAAATGCAGTAACGAGAAGCCTGCCGGTGAAAACCCCCAATCCTATGCATACTCTACCCCCTTCCAAAGAGGCTGATGCCTTGCTGATTGCTTTCCTGCACCTTCACAACCCCTCTTGCTCGATTTTTTGCAGCAACCTCACCACCAGCACGGCAACACAACCACAAGCAACATTGCAGCTTCTACAATGTTGCATAGGTAAGAACCATCGAGCTTATGGCTTATGGGAAATGCTACATGTATGGCTGTGACTAGTACAGCTGCTGCTGTTATGACGACCTGCTACTATGACTGCTCTACTGCTACTGCTACTGCGACTGTTACTGATACTGTATCTGCTACTACTACTACTACTACTACTACCGCTGCTGCTGCTGCTACTACTTACTACGACTACTGCTACTACTCCTTCTGCGACCAACATCACCAGCACCACCACCCACCACCACAACCACCACTACTACTGATACTACTACCACCAATAATGATAACACTAATAAGTATAGTTATGCAAATACTAAAACCAATACTAATGCTGGTACCCTAAACCCTAAGTCAAAAACCGTAGAGTGTTGGGGGGTCAGCACGTCAGTCCTCAGCTTTTCTCCAACGAAATCCAACGCCGCAGCATCCTGGCTGACCGCCTGGGGCTGAGACCCTAATATAGGGTTTGTGTTTAGGATTTAGGGTTTAGGATTTAGGGTTTAGGGTTTAGGGTTTAGGGCTGTACTTGCTAGAATAGGGTTTCATGTGTAGGGTTTCGGTTTCGGGGTAGGGCTTAAGGCCTCAGTTGCTAGTATACGGTAGCTTGAAGGGTCCCTCGCATGGGTTACTATAAAGGTTCCACGGTACCGGGGCCTTCATGACTAGGCTACAGTAGGGTTTTGAAGAAATGATTGTATACTTGTAGTCGGGCTGGCACCCGATGGAAAGATATTGGAGATTCTTCAGGCTTCCACTCATTTCGGGGGTTGGGGCTTCATCGTAACTCATCAGCACTTCTTCAGGGCTGCGGCGACTGAGTGTTTCGGTGGGCGCAAGAGCCACGAGCCGGCGTGGTGATTGATTTAGTATATTATGGTATGGTACGTTATAGTATGGTATACTATAGTACACTATGTATATTATAGTATATTATGTATATATTTATTGGTGTGAAGGGTTCCCGTCCCTTGCTTCAGATTCTAAGATGCAGAGCTTCAAAGAAATCTCTTTTATCGGCCTCCCTGGACGGGCCGGAGACTCCAGGCCATGAAGCCGCAACCATGCTCATTCAGTCACTGCTTTCATGCCGCAGCGAATGCTGAATCCTGCACCTCCTAAACTCTAAACTCAACATCTTCGAAGGTCAACCGTTCTGCCTCGAGCACGAGCTGGTGATCTTCCCGGAGGTCTGGACCGAGAAACCTCGGCTCTGGCACGACTGTCGGGGGAGTGCAAAGTTCGGATGGGAGGGTGTTCTGGGAAGGTCGCCAAGTTTGGGTCGAGAACGCCGGTCACCCATGCCAAAAACACCGGACGAACTCTTTTGACTTGAACCTTTCTCGGGCAGAAAGGGGTCAACTCCAGTCCCAACCCCCCTTACTGCTCTCCCGGGCAGGGGGCTGGAATGACTGCCAGCGGCACCTGATGGCTTGGTACATGAAGTCCCTGTCACTCCACATGGCCTCATCACAGTGCAGCAGCGCACGCCAGTGCCTGGGCATCTAGGCTGTGCTGGGATAGCCCACACACAGGCTGCTGCGCGTGGGTTGTCAGAAACAGGACCAACGCCGGCACTCATATGACATCGCATGCTACCTGCAATCACAACCAGCCCCATAACAAAAACACTGTAGCTAGTCGCAAGGGGAAGCATCTCATCAATAACAAACGACAAACAACACTATCTTCCGCTACCATCATGGTCTTCAGAGCAAGAGAGGAAGTGAAAACCCTACATGATGCTAGATTGGAATATCATTCTTCCCAATCTCGAAACCCAAATATAGCACTCTCAAAACCAGTTGCTGTCACTGTCCGAACCCTTCGTCAAACATATCCCTTTGCTTCTGTAGGGCCGGGCGGACCGTTTCAGGTCGTTTCAGGTATCTCAGGTTGCTGGGAGTCTATGGTCGAGCTTGTTCGCAAAAACCCAAACCCGCTTGTCTGTAGGAGGCTTCATAATTACCTATACTATTTTGGGGGATTCCTTAATACACTTATTGTAAAATGGGCCCCAAAACCCTACTCTAACTATAGGCTTCCCTGACGCCGAGGCACTGTTGCACCGCCTCCAAGCACACCCCGGCATCACGGCGGAGGAAGGGCGCTGCGTAGCGGAGGGCATTCCAATTCCTGACGCATACTGGAGGCATTATGTCATCGCCATCTTCTCCGTGCGTTTGATCCCGATTAAGATATGGGAGGAAGTCGTAAGGCGTCAGGTTTTCGTGCATCAGGCCGAGTTGCTTCAGACACGTGCGCAAATCGAACAAAGGAAAAGCCTGAAAAAGCTGCAGTCCATCATCTTCCCATGCAATGCCGTCCACTCAGGAATCTACACTTACATTCTGCAGTTCTACATGATTGCTCAGACTTGTCTTTGTATGTTCACGGCCACTGTGGCTGAAAATGCATACCTCAGCAAACAGGCACAGAACCATTCCATGCAGGAGACACGAAGATGATTCTGCCCAGCTAGGCTATTTTCGGCGAGCCAAGAAGCAAGATTGGAAATATGATCCCTTCAGGCATGGCTACAGGAAGAACCCTCATGCCTCATGAATCCGGAATACCTCTCCAATCCTCACATCAGAGCCCCTGCAAGGGCGTGGGGGGTTCGAGCCCAGACTTCGACGACTCCCAAACCACTCAGTCAGTCGGTGAGCCGAAAGCCCAAAGAGCTGAGCGGCTGCTTGATGGCTGCTCGGATGAGCTCCCGATCCTCCCGGTGCTCAGCATCGCACACCTTTCAAGAACCAGAGTTCTGCCGGCTTCAGCGACGCAGAGTTGAAATGCCAAGGGCGTAGGATTCGGGGTTTAGGATGGCCTGAGCGCTTCAGTGATTCGGGGTTCTGAAAGCGAGAATAAGAAAACGGAGGTGGACAGCAGAAAGATGAGCATGCAAAGATGTAACTGCCTCCAGAGAGCAGAACAGCGCGCAGAGGCCAACAACAGTTCATGTTACGTTTAACATCTTTTCTGCTGCCATTACACCACGAAAGCGCAGAAGCCCAAAACTTTAAACCAAAAACTCCCTAAACCACCAAAGATGATTCGATCCTAAACCCTACAATATTCAAATGCCGAGAAGACCATAAGACAGTTTGGGGTTTAGGATTTAGTAGGGCTTTGGAGCTGAAGGGTTGTAGGGTTTAGGGCCAGGGGTTTTGGTTTGGAGCTTTAGGGATTATAGGGTTTAGAGTTTAAGGGTTTGGGCTCTAGGGCTCACGGGGTTTAGGGATAGGGTGTTTTGTTTTATAGGGTTCAGGGCTATGGATTTAGGCTTTAAATTTTAGTGTTTCGGGCTTAGAGTTTAGATAGATCAAGTTTCGGGACTAGATGGGGCTTGCAGAGTTCACTGGAAAGCGACAATGGGCCTTAGAGTCCGGGGCAACACAAAGCCAACCAGAACCCCTTAAAGCGAAGGAGTTCCTTCAAACTTAAAACTATGTCCCACAAGGGCTCCTGCAAGGGATCCTCAGACTCACGACTCAACCATCCCCTCTTGGTCCGAATGCCTCAAGGACCCGCAGATTCTGGGCAGCGGCCTGACGAGGCAACCGTTGCTGCAGCGAGCTGTGATTCATTTTCGCCCTTTCATTCCATGCCATTCCCGAAGGCTTGGTTTAGGGTTCCTCTAAGGTCGCGCGACTCTCGATCCGATCGGTGTGAGTCTCTGTTTGGAGCTTGCCTGCAACACATCCTGCGTCCTGCACGGCCTTGTGTCCTGCAACTACAGCTTCCGAGTACTGTTCTGGAACAGTAGTGCACTGAGCGACCAAAATCAAGGACAGCGCGAATTCGGGCATGCGTGGACAAAGAAGCTTCCGATTTCCGCAGAGGAAACTGTTGAAGTCATCCATCTCATCAGATGCATAGGACAGACACAGACTCCAAACCTCGTGGAGACAACAGCGTTCAAAAGTGGTACAGCAAGTCGAGTCCCGGCCTCAAGTATGAAGGTGGTGTCCTTAATCGGCGGGCAACTAACAGAGCACGCGAGATTTGTGCCCACAAGGAAACTACTGAAACCTTCTTTCTTGTCGACTGCCTGGAAGACGTGAAGTGGGCCGTAGGTTGATCCGGCAAGAAACGCTTTCACTGATAGACTGATAAACCCTAAACTCTAAACCCTAAACTCAGGGCTCATGGTACTTTCCCACCAGCGACACTTTGACACGCATTGCAGCCGAAGCTCGAGAGCCAGCTGCGGAGAGACGAATTCCAAACTGCAGCTCAAGGGCGGCAAGTCTGGACCCGAAAAATTCTACTAGCGCTTAAGGGTGAGCTTGTTTTGTATCAGAACCCACAAACACTTCAACTACTAAATGACCGCCCTTCCTACCTCCCCTCGCCAACACCACGAGATTCTGCACTATAAAGTTCAGAATTCATGGCCGTGGCTATCTAGAAGCTAGAGCCGAAAAACTTGCCACCAAGATGCAAGGCCGGAGAAATGAAAGGGCCGGAAGGCCTGAAACCCCTCAAACCGAAGTACCGAGCCCACTCGGATCTTCTGAAGAGCCCATGGGAGCAACGTGTGAATTCAACACGCAAATACCTGCAAAAACAGTGCTGTTGTCGGTGGTCACGCCACGTGGCCCCTGACGTTCCAGAACACCCACATCAACTGTCTCACATGTTATCAGACAAAGCTGAACGCCTCACACCTGCAATTCCAATCCCAGACCCGGAAGCAGAGAAAAGGCACCCAGATCCTTGATCATCCTTGAAGCATTCAGCCACAGACACCGAACTCCAAAATCCCTGCACCCGAAACCCTAATCCCCAAACCTAGTCCTTAAACCCTGATCCCTGCACCCTTTCTTCCAAAAACCCTGAACCCTACTCCCCAAGCCTCAATGACTCAACCCCCAACCCCTAAACCCTATAATCCAAGCCCCATCATGCGCAAAATCTCTAAACCCCATAGCCTCAAAATCCTTCCCTAAATCCTAAAACCCCTGAAACCCTAAACCCTCTGCAGGCCAGCCACGCCGTGGCATCGCCACGGATCGCCGCAAGTGCCACAGAACGAACTCCCCTGAGCTCCTGAAACACGAAGCTTCAGCAAGGTTTAGGGTTTAGGGTTTAGGGTTTAGGGTTGAGGGCTTTGGGTTTTTTTAGAGTTTAGACCCTTAGGGTTTAGGGCTCTAGGGGTTGGGACTTCCCCCCTGCACCAAAGTGGTAAGGTGTCGCTGCAGGAGCCGAAGCCCACCCTCCCAACCCAGACTACAAACCTTGGACGGGTTTAGTCTAAGGGCTAATAGGGACCTTTGTAGGTTATTGGGGTTAATATGGAGACTACCTGGCTATATAAGGGGTATATAAGGACTATACAATGGTCATTTAAGGTAGTGGGGTTAAGGGTCCCTATTAGGGGTCCCTCCTAAAGTCCTTAGATTTAGGGTTATCCACCCCCCAACCCCCCTAACAAGGGGGGAGAACAATGTTTTTGTGTCACCCCTTCCTATTTCTTGCTCGTTTGCAATCGAATATCCTTGTTGCAACGGTTTTGGAGAGCCTCTGGCAGGAAGTTCCGGGTGGGGGGGGCCCCTGAACTGCAGGCTCTCTGTTAAGGAGTCTAGCCGCTGTAGTTCCAAAGACGTTCAGCTGTCGATCACGAACATTCGAGTTCAGGGTATTGGGTCTAGGATAAGCACGATACCAGTTGAAAAGCCCGCAGTAGCCGTCTGTTTCAGCTTCTACGGGACATTGATGCGGAATGTAGTTCAGGAACACTCAGAACGTCATCGTCCTGGCTTGTGCCATCACAAGAAACCGCACAATCATCCTTGGCTTGGCCATTATTGAGACCCTTTGAACAATATCTGTAAAGAGGTTTCTCTTAGAATCTGTAGGGGAGAATATGAAGTTTACCAATGGCCTACCTGGGCCCACAAATGTGTACTTGTCGACTCCTCGCTCGCATGGCTCAAAGCTTGGCCAGACTGAAGGACTGCGGACAGCATGACCTCAAAGGGCTACTGCGGATGTATAGCTTGATATGAACGGGTCAGGCCTTTGCCGTGGCCAGAAACAGACAGATTCACTCCCTAGATTGTTCCTTCCCCGCCCTCGTGGCCTCGTGCTCTGCGCAGAGCTCTTTGGGAGCCACATCCAGCACCCTCCAATCGCACTCAACGGCGGCCCGCCAAGCCGCCAAGTCCATCGCGTACCTCAACTCACCAGAACATGGGGCAGAAGGAAGCACAGGCAAAGCTGAACGAAGAAACGCATGCAGCTGTTTACTCTTTTTGGGCTGCCGCATTCCTTCGAAGACCACTTCCGCCCAGACTTCCGACGGCATATGGAAGATTTGCACGGCCCGTTTGGGTTCAGCATACGCACTTCTGGACTCTGACTGCATTAGCTTCGTATGCCTTGGGCTGCCATGGTGAATGATGCCAGCTTGGCACACGGGTTGCAGCATGTGAATGGTACTTACATACAGACAAAAACACCGAAATTCGGAAATGCTTGGAGCAAAGTGCCTAGACCGAGTGCTCAACATTTCAATCTGGTCGCCGGACCTCGAGCAGAGGAAACGACAACCAGAAACGTTGCAGCATAGGAGCATTGCAGGCCCCATGTCACCTGTACTGCCAGCGGCATCCGCATCAGAAGAGCCATTGCCAGTGAAACCCCCGAAGCTGCATGGCTCGGACAGTTGTTGGACTAAGCTCGACCCAATTCACATTGCTTTTGCCCAGATGTCGAAGATGCGGTTCGCTGGGGTTTCGGATGGGTTTAGGGGTAGAGTACGGGTTGGACCCTTGCGCCCAAGAGATCAAGCACCCTACACCCCATAAGAAAAATATCACCCATGGGAGGTCCGGTCCTATTTAAATGGGCCCATTACGCGTTCCCATGCTGAGGCTGTGCACTGCTGGAGCTGAGAATGTACGGGGTTTTGGGGTTAGGGTTTACTGGGCCGGAGGGTAATTATGCCTTGATTTGCGGGAACCTTGATCAGTACGATGAACATGCTGTTATGTGCATTTCAAGAAGCAGGGGCAGCCCTCATCTCACAGCAAATACAAGACGCCCTCGGATAGGCACATGCCCCAAACAAAGACCCGGATTCTTGGACACTCAAAACCACAGTCCCTGAGCCCCGGTTGTTCACAAGCTCCACTGTTGACTGTGTCGTAATTGGTACATAGGCAAGGAAAGCAGTAGAGCCCACGCTCACTTGGGAACCAATACATCCCCCCGATATCAAGAAGAGACAGGCTGTCACATCTTCAGGCTTCTACAAAAACCATGCAAGTCACTCCAGTGCTTGTCTTTTGGTCATGCTCTTTCCAAGGCATCTTGCCGGAAAACCGAAGACAGCACAGAATCAAACAAAGTCCACAGCAATGCTTGCCGCATCATCGGGCGTGAACAAAACCACCGTCGGCCAGTAGCTGTCGCTGACAATTGGAACCAGCTTGCCGAATGGCTCCAGTCCCTCGAAGCACTGCATGGTACCCTCATCAAAGTTGAAGAGAATGGCAAGCTCAGTCTCTTCCGTCCAGAACTTCTTGGAGCCACGATCACGAACCCATCCTCCGTCATGAACTCTCTCGGCATATGCACACACATTGGTGGAGCTGCCGCCGTGGTACAAGCCCAGGAAGCCAGGATCATTCTCTGGATCCTGAGACTGATCAGCCTGCGCCGATCCAATACCAATTCCGAGTGCCCAACGTCGCTGATGGACCAAGACGCGCATAAGCATTCGACCGGACAAGGGCGGCTGTGACACCCCAAAGATCACTCCGGCAGGTGTTTGCCCTGGCTCGGGGCCGGGGTAGTCGAAGAAACTCACCCTTTGTCCCTCGCAGACTTCCATCTCTATCTCATCACCACGGGTCTGCCCCGAAACATACAAGGAGCTAGGGTAGTGCTCGAATTGGCAGCGGGTGCAGGAGGACGCCAAAGGCCCAGTGGCTTCTCCCAGGTCATACGCCCGCGAGATCCTGGGCAAGCGGGATTCAAAAACGTGGGAACCTCTGGCTCTCAGAGAATGACAACTATGGAAACTCAGGACAACTTGTACTTCTTGTCTATTGGGCTGCTAGATCATTCATCTGCACCTCTACGTCAGGCTTTCGTGCTCTGACATGTTGTATCTGTGGGCGGCGCTGAGGGCTTCGTTAGCTGCACAAGGTTGTTCAGCCCAGATACTAGGTGCGCAAGCTGCTCAGCTCGCGGCCCTCTGGAAGCTCTCTCACCTCAACTGCCGCCCGGGAGCACAACGAGGAGGTCCGTCTGCCCGCCTTGCCAGGCAAAGTGAGGCTCAAGCAGATCACAGGGCTTCCCAGCTTCCAAGCTTTAGGGTTTTTTAGGGTTTTTTAGGGTTTAGGGTTTAGGGTTTAGGGTTTAGCTTTAGGGTTTAAGGCTTCGGGATCAAAGCAGAGTAACAGACTGGTGGAAACGGCAATCGGGCACCGATAGCAGTAACGACCCCGGAAGCAACGCCGACGCCTCACAAACAGACTACTCATAAAATCACACTCATTGCAATACAAGAGATACTGCAGAACTGGCAATGAAAATATCAGTTCCTCAGTGTGCAGGGCTTCCTGCGCCTGCCATGCGAAACTCTGCACCTAAAGTAATAGGACCTGGACTGCCGTCATCGAGGACATCATGCAGGTTTCTGACGATCGATGACACAAACAAACCTTAACACCTCATCCCGACTCATCCCTGCTGCTCTCGCCTGCACAACTCCTTGAAGGCCACAGTACCTGTGGCCTTTATCCCCCGCCCGAGCTGTGAGATCCGACATGACTCATTTTTCAGACCGACCGGGCCGCAAAAACGGCAGAATGTGCAGACAGACGAGATTGCACCAGGTATTTTTTTCTTGCAGTAACATGCTCCACTCGAGTCCCCCAAGCGCCTGCCACGTCGCAGAGTTTCGTCTTGCGGCAGAAAGGCAAAGGTCTCAGATTTTTGCAACAGAAAATCTCTGAGTGGCTTGGCTTCTGAGGTGTCAATAAACGTTCCCTCCGAGTTTCTCCGTTCAGGACCGGAGCTTTGGGGCTTAGGCTCGCACGTTTTGGATTTCGGCGCAAGCTTGGGGCGGAGCTTCTGCTGTCACTGCCCCTGCGAGTGTCCACTGCTAACTAGGGGGGAAACATGCCTGCACCTGCCAGCATCAACTGAGAGTCGTCCGACGATTGAGTGGGAATCGGGGTCGGACATACTTCTATGGCAAGGAGCGTTGGGTGAACGCGTAGTCTCCGTTTTCAATTTCCCGTCATCGTGAGTTGAGAAGCCCCTGGGCAACAGGCGCCAAAATACTAACCCAACAACCCCAAACTCAAAGCGTAAAACCTAAACTCTCAACTTGAACCCTAAACGGCCCTAAACCCCAAACCCTTAAACCCTACACCCTAAACCCCAAACCCTGAATTCAAAACCCTACACCCTAAACCCCCGAGCCTTGAAGCTCTGACCCTGGAAGGCTGAACCCTGGGCCCTAAAACCCTCGAGCCAAAGGCGGCTTGGGCGCTCCACCTGACCGTGTGCCACCAACCTGCCACGGCGAGTCATAGGGTTTAGGGTTTAGGGTTTAGGGTTTAGGGTTTAGGCCTTGTACTAGACATAACGTCATTTTGCCATTTGTGGGGTGTAAACAAGGACTGCATGTTTGTGTAAAGTGTTAAATAGCATAATTGTCCGGGCCAAGGGACTACTAAAAGGGCTAGCCGAGATGCAGGGGTTGGAGAGGTTCTTCTGTGCCCCGAAGCTCAAACATGACCCTGCTGTTTCACAGATCTTGAGGACACAGAACTTGCCTTTCCAAACCTGGCGGGTCCCTTTTTCGACTGCCCTCACTCCCAAGTGAGAGCCTCCAGCTCGAAAAGGCGACGTTTGTTCGAGGCACTTCTACGAGGGATCTGATCTACGTATACGTCTTTTCGATGTTCAGCGTTGCAGTCGAAGAGGCGTTGGCAAAGAAAATAAAGCTAGTAGCAGCGACAACACTACACTAGGACGGGCGGCAAAGCAGCATTTACGTCTTGCACAGCATTCCGCGGGACCGGGCCTCAAAAGCCGAATCTGAAATTATCATCCAGAGTGTCCTGCAGCTGTAGCTATGTTCACCCCTGCTACTGCGTGATCGTGATGCCGCGAAGCTGGCACCAAGAGCACCAGGAACCTTGAACAATCTGGCCAAGTCTGGAATACTGTCTGCTGTATGTCGCGTCATCCCATACTCCGCCCGTGCACGTCCGGGCCAAATCCTGAAACGATACCTGGCCAATATAAATAGACTAAACCTCTGAACACAAAACCCCCAAACTACGTGGTAGCTTCCACAAATTAGGGTCCTCCCACAACCCTGCAAATTCATGTTTCTTCATTCTAGGGATCCCAAAAACCATCCCCTCGCGTTCGGAAACGGCCTCAGCCGGGCAACTTGCAACCCCCTCCAGGCGGATGCTGCGGCGCAGGCATCGTAGACTGTCGCTTCCGCACTCAAAGAGACATCTGTCTCCTGCTCGGTATGGGGTTTAGGGGCAGAGTGTTTGGTCTATGTGGGCTTTACGGTTTAGGTGTTCGACCTTGCAAAGTCAACGTAGACATTCGGGCGCAAGGTGTTGAGAACTGATTCGGGGTGGAGGTTGTAGAGTCCTTGGGTTAAGGGTTTAGGGTTTAAGTTTAGGGTTCAGGGTTTAGGGCTCAGGGAGTAGAGTTGGAGACCAGTACCTGCCTGGGAGCCTCCGAGCTACGGCTGCAAATTCGGATCCTGGATGCGGGCCAAGCCCTAAGGTGCTGAGAGATCTATCTAAGGACTCGTATGATCATAGGCAGCCGAATATTGTAACCCGTGGTATACTTAATTTAGGGGAGTCTCCATGTCTTTCAAAGCCTGGTGCCGGGCGGAAGAGGCGGTCGGCGGTCAGGGATCAGGAGTAACCCCCAGAGGAAACCCCTATATAGCCCATATAGTTCCTAACTCAAATCGTATCATGGTCCTTGCGAAAACGTTGTGAGACCCGAACCTAATCATCTGGCTGAGCGTGACTATTACTGCATTCAGGCTGAAGCCTTTGCGGTTTGAAGAGCGCTTTTGACCAAACCGGACAGATGGGTCAAGTGCAGAAACGGCAAAAACGGGGTTACTAGCATTCCTCGCCATCGCCACAGTCCCCTCTGAAACCATCGCAGGGAAGGCTAAAGACACATGGGGCGTCCGATGTGTTTGAAGATGGGAGGACTGCAGGAGAGATTGGGCTGGACCATGAACTAAGGCAGGTTTATTGTAAGAGCTACTGATTGCAAAAATCTGCTCTGCATACCTACTCGCGAGGTCTTGAAGAGTGGGTATAGCCATCCTACAGATCAAAATCGCAATTCATAAATCAGGGTCGGCAGAAGTTTCTTGAAGAGGCTTCTGCGTTCAAGTCGCACTGCCATCCACCGTGGTGAAGTGGTAGGAGACTCTTTCCTGGCCAGCTGGCAACATCATGGTCAAAGGCTGCATTGCCACGCAATGACGATGACCCTTTGAGGTATATGAGTAGGGCTGGGGTGAGCTTGAAGAAACCCCGAGAAACATGCTGCAAATGCGTGAAAACTGTCCTTTCCACTGCCTCAAGTCAAGGCGGGGGGAACGATTGTCTATTTAACGATCAACTCCCTCCTCCCTCCGCCTCCTCCACCTCCACCACCGGCCTCAGCCTCCAGCTCCGCCCTTTTCGGCTCCTCCCCATCTGACGAAAACCACACGCTCCCGACGGCGTCGATGAGAGGATGGAACACATGACGGCATGATGGCCATCGTTCTTTACTCAGCACATTGCACGAGAAGTTGCACCTCGCTGGCCGATTTTGGATCAAGAGCAGCGGCATCAACGGCATCGCCTGGTGGATGTTTTACCATCGAACTCCGGGGATTTGACATGCAGTCGAGAAATTCAAAAGCTAGCGGCTGACACATGTCTGGACTGGAAGGCTATGTGCTTGGGATCCCCGAACGGCAAGTTTTACATTCTCGAGCATCTTCCCATATGGAGGACGAGCACCAGATACGTCACAAGGGTAAACATGGAAGTGCAACCATTCCAGACGCGTGCTGAGGGAATTTGTACATGCTGTTATTCTTGGTATTGTTTTAATCATAACTATATTAGTAGTTTGACCTTGTTATTCTTGTAGTATGGTCACATCTCCACATCTGTGTGGAACTTACCTGCTCCTTCAAGCATGCAAGGTGATTGTCCCTCAACCCTAAACCCGAAACCCTACACCCTAAGCCCTGAACCCGAAACCAGGCATCCTATACCCCAAAACCCTCAACCCCAGCCCAGAACCTCCAAAACCGCTGAATCAAGGAATATATCTTCAATTATAACAGGATCCTTGATACAATTCAAGGTATATTCTTCAATGAAAGGTTTTTGGAGGTTCTAGGTGGACAACCCTAAGAGCCCGAAACCCTAAACCCGAAACCTTGAAACCCTGAACCCAAACCCGAAACCCGAAAAACCCTAAACCCCAAACCTTAAAACTCTGAACCTGAACCCCAAGCCCTAAACCCCAAACCTTAAAACCCTGAGAAGCCCTAAACCCCAAACCCTGAACCCTGAACCCCAAACCCCAAATCCCGAAGCTTCAAAGCCTTAAACTCTAACCCTAAACGTTGAACCCCAGTAGCACCAGAAGTGTTCAACCCTTATCGCGGAACCCTAAACTCTGAAAGCTATACCCTCAACCCCGGAGGTCGCACCAACAGAAGTCATTGCAGCAGCAGTAGAAGTGGCAATACAAGCAAATTAGAACCCAAAAGTCGGACTGGCAACCAACATGATGTTAACAAGTGTGAAGCAAGAACTGCTGCCAGGTCCCACAAGAAAGCTGTCACCTCTTAAATCCTGACAGTGAAACTTGTTTATCATGGCAAATTTCACAATTCCTTTTCTGGCAATTGCAATTCTGATCATTGCTGGTGTGAATATTGTTGTCTTTGTTACGAGAATTATGTCTTTAAAGCTATTGTTTACTAAATTTTTTGTCAGTTGTAGAATTATTGTTATGATGATGCTGATTTCCGTGCCCCGGGTGGCATGAGCTCGACGGACGCTCGGAGCGACGGGATACGAGATGATTCGAAGAAAAGTGCCTGAAGCTGTTTTCGGTTCGGAGTTTGGGTTTAGAGTTTGGGGTTCAGGGTTAGGCTGGCATCGGGAATGTGTGCATTTCAGAGTTGAGGGGTCAGAAGTTGGAAGAAGTTCCAGCACATGCATTCTTGGTCGACCCTCCCTGCACCAGGACGACTCCGACGCACGGAAAAAACCTTGGACATGGAATGGCTCCGTCAAGAAAGAAAGGAATGCTGCTTGAAAGCTCAAGTTGCGAGAAGGTCCAGATGGGTCTAGGCTGGGGGCTGGGCCCCGCAGGTGCTGAGCGGGATCGCCGACGGCGGGGTCCGCTGGAGGCGGAGGCAGCGTCGGACCGAGAACGGCCAGCAGCAGCAGGTCCGGACCCCGGATGCACATCCTGACATGTGTCGGCGGTGGAGGCGCAAAGGGCAGCCACGTCACAGGTCCGGGGCGACTGTGGAACGGCACAGGCTCGGGCAGAATGTAAAGTCCAGACAAAGGCCAGAGGTATGTCCGTGCTCCGTAGGGGAGCTCGGTGGCTTCCACGCGATGCTGATCCATGGAGGAGAGCCGCGCAGCGTCGCCAATGTGGATGCGACCCCAAACGCGACCGCCACAGCCCATCCACGCGCATCCCGAGGTCGTGCGATCGCGTCGAAGTTCCGCCGTCTTCGTGCCCTCCAGAACCAAATCCAGCCAATGGCGCTGAAACCGCAGCACACGATCTCCAAGCTGCGGAAGAAGCTGATTGGAAGAAGGGATTTGCTGCCGCAGCTTTGGGGACATGACTGCGGCGGAGATTGGTCGGGCCACTAGAAAGGCATGTCTCGAGCAGCTGGGCAGAGACGGCTGCGGTCTGTTGTTTGTGACAGGAACAAGCTTAGCGGGCCAGAGGCGACATGCCGGAGCAGACTGCAAGGTCAGCGACACGGAGAAAACAGAAGCGCGGCCGAACCGTGCTAGGAGCCGCGGCACCGCGGTAAGGACATATGTACAGCGACAACTGCTGCCTCGGAAACGTTCCTAAACTCAACAGAAGCAACAGCAAGCTCTAACAAGGAGATGCTCAGGTAATCGCTTTACGGTGGTGGAAAGCAAAGAAAAAGAAAGTGCCGGCTTTCAAAGACGTCCCAAAGTCCCTGGAAGCCTCTGCGAAACCATTGCAACGGGACATTTTGCTTTCGCAGAAGCAAAGAGCATTCTCGAAGGCCGTCGTGCTTGCTGCACCCGAGAAACGACTACTAGTACTCGTACTTACTGCTGCTGTTTCGAGTAGGAGTAGCAGCCAGTGCAAGCGACCAGTGTTCGTCGTGCTTCTTCCTTAGGAAGAGGACGAGGACGAAAAAGAGGAAGCCGACGCGGACTCAGAGCGAATTGCAGATCACATCGCCCCGCGTAAGCGGGCCACCAGTCCTTCAAAGCAAACTAAGGCATCAAATGAAGGCAAAAACAGCGAGCCGAGGCGCCAGCGTTTTGGTCATCCGCAGTTTTAATGCGGAGCGAATCAAACTTTTTTTGGTCGCACCGTGAGCAGCAACCTCCATCTGAACACGGAAATCACAATTTTCAAAACAGCTAGTGCACGAAGAACGGCCTTCCACACAGACAGCACTTCCCAGAGACTCCAATACTTCCTAAATAAGCTTAAGACGTGTTTCCTGTCCTATGTTTGAGAGTTAATATCTTAAATAAGCATGGTCCGTTTGCATCTTAATCTCTTTGAACGATCGTCCAAGTCAAACATATCTCCATATCCAGCTTCCAGGCTCGACCGATCTCATTTTTCACTTGTTGTGGCAGCTGGTTGCCAGCCAGAAATCGTTTCCCGACGAAAACGGCCAGACTGTGGCCGAAGCTCTCATCTCGATACGTCCAGTACTTCGCAGTGTCAGTCTGTGAGTAGATGGCCTTTGGTTTAATTCGAAACCATTTAAAGTCTTCCAAAATGCGACTCCAGGCCACACATAAGAAGAAGAAATGCATGGATCATCGTGTTTTGCGAAGCCACCCAAAGAAACTGCAGCGTCTCAAGCTGCTGTTGGATGGAGTGGAGTGGCTGTGCAAGAAGAGAGAAATTATAATCGTTTTGTTGGAGTTGAGAAATTCAAAAAAAAGTGAGAAGGCAGAGTCGAAAATTGGCCCGATGGTCCGATGCGGAAGACTCGTGCCTCTTCTGCCTTGATACGAAATTTCAGTGATTTCAATTTGCCCCGCAACTCAGCTCGAAGCATCGTTGGTACGAGCTTGGATGAGCAATTCTCAGAGTGTTTGGCTTTGTAAAAAGCATTGATCTCACAGAGAATTGTAAGACACTTGTTCCGGCAAGAATTACCGGACACAACGAACTCCATGATGAAGTGCAGCAACTCTCCAAAAAATCGCTGGCAAGTCGCACACATGTAAAAAGTCGATGTAGTCGTGCGGATCGAGGGGGCTGGGCCCCAGACCTTCGGGCGAAGGGGGGCTTAAGGGGGGCTTCAAGGGGGGCTTAAGGGGGGCTTCAAGGGGGGGCTTAAGGGTCACCCCCTTAAGGGGGTCTTAAGGGGGGGGGGGGAGGGAGGGGGGGGGGGGGGGGGG
>CAJNDV010003947.1:47721-61096 GCA_905221635.1 Symbiodinium sp. CCMP2456 | reverse complement strand
GCTACTGCTACTGCTACTACTACTACTACTACTACTACTACTACTACTACTACTCACTGCCTACTACTACTACTACCAACTACTACTACTACTACTACTACTACTACTACTACTACTACACTACTACTATACTACTACGCCTGCTACTACTTCTTATTATTATTGCTACTTCTTACTACTACTTCTTACTACTACTACTACTACTACTACTACTACTACTACTACTACTAACTACTAAGCGACTACTGTTAGTAACTGTTAGTATCAAACACGTACTGTCACCAGTCGCGACTGCTCCTGAACCCCGGGACCGAAACCCCACCTTATCCAAGAGTCTCATCGCGTTCAGCTCCTCCTCGAAAGCCGAGGAGACCAAGGATTGAACTCGCACACTCGCACGGGGCACGCAGGGATTCCAGGCGATAAGTCCGAAACTAGGTCATGAGGCCACACGGCTGTGTGCGAAAGTCCCATAAACACCAACAAGAACCCCAAGTGCACATCATGTCAGAACCTAACACCAGAAGTTTACTGGAGGAGACCAAGGATTGGGGTCAAAAGCTGACAGTGTCGGAAAGTACTACATCATGCTCCAGTAAGAGATTCGCGTACTGCGCGCGCGGCTACGGGCTTGTGACTGCGTCCCCCCAAAACAGCATCAGACTTGAAGGCACGCTGTTATGGTGTAGAGACTCTGGCTTCAAGCAAAACAAAAACGAATTGTTGGGGCTTCGCCCTGTACTCGACACCGCCTGAGGCAGAAGCGTGCCATTGCCAGCATGGAAACCCGACGAGAGCCCCTCTGATCCGGGTCGGAAATATTCGTCAAGCTTTCATGACACTTATGCGATGCACCTGCGCAGAACATCAGAGTTCTCGTGGCTACAGTCAGGAGCAGAAGAGGCAGCCTAACATCTACCATGTAAGGATTTCCTGGAAACCCAGCCTTGCCAGGGCTCTGAAACCTAACCTCGAAACACTAAAGACCACAAAGTTTATTTATTGTCTCTAGTCCCGAACCCGGTATCAGCTTCCCACTAAGTAGGTGCGTGAGTCCTCCTCCGGGCTCAGCGGGGGCAGGGGCTCGGGTGGAAGCCTGGGTACTTGACGACTCCGGCTTGGGGTTCCGAGTGGTAGTTTTTTCCGGGAGGATTCAAGGATGACACATGCTCCCGTAGTAAGACTCGACGCACACCAACAATTAAGGTTGTAGGGTTTGGGCTTATAAACTTTTGGGCTTCTGGGGTTGAAGATGATTACAGCGCCTGAGGTTCGGGGAGGACTTTTAGAAGGGGCGTGCATGGTCTGATTCCTTGTTCAGTCAATTCCACCGATCACTTGTCAGTGTTCAATCTCGAACTCTATGCCACGCAGCTACAATTTTCTTGAGGCCAAGGCGGTGCGTGAAGCCTAAGGCCGTTCTCTTCCGCCTCACCCTCCTCCTCGGCCTGATCGGCCTGATCCTCGCGCACATCTGAGGGTTGACGGGCACATGAAAAATATACGCAATGTTAGGTGTGGGAGGCATGTTCTGGTTCGGGTTGCCGTTTCAGCCAGAATCCGTCAAAGGGCCCCTACTGAATCCACGACCCCGATCCTGACCCGGGCATCACTCAATGAACTCCTCAAGACATGCGCCAGGCCAAACCCTATGAACCTAGTAACAACACTGCCCCCAGCGCAAGTCCATTATGCCAGCATAGAGAGACCACCAAAGCCCAGGAGACCACCTGGAAGGATACCAGTACATGGACGTAGGACCACCACCACCACCAAAAGCCCGGGACTCAGCGTTCTGGACCATGAGTCTAGAGACCTTAACATTTGAACTAGGGTTTTGTAACACACTATCATATATGTACAACAAGGATCCCGAAGGAACAACATTTATAATTGTTCAGGCTTCTGGAATACCACTACCGGACTTGTCTGGTGGGGTTTCCTGGTGCTCGTGACCATCCCACAGCGCAAGCTAAGAAATTAAGTCGGATCCTGACTGAACCATGAACTGAACTCCATGAGCCCTAAAAAAGTTCATTAAACCCGAACATAAGGATGCTCCTCGAGTTCCGACTCCGACTTCAGCGCAGTCTGCGGAAAGATCCTCAGAGCTTTCAGCTTATGAAGGGTCTTGGGATGTTTGGGGGGGGAAGGGTTTACAGGACTTTCGTGCCTGGGAACTATACACCCTAATGAGGTTTCGATGCTCCGAGTCCGGCATGCCAGGGGAGAACACCAAGCACTCCAACTAAGCCCGGCAACTATTCTGTTGGAGGGTTGAGAGTTCAAGGCTTATGGCAACGATTATCATTTGAGGTCTGGGGTTTGCCGTCGATGAAGTGTAGCGGTCTCCTCTTAACGCTATAGCTTCACGAATCTACCTACGTTTCTATCTATATCTGTCTATCTAACCTATCTACTGAAAAACAGAAAAGGACTATCTAGTCTAAGCGTAATCTCTAACTTAATCTCATGTAACCTAACCTGATCGAACCCAATCTAACCGAGACGAACCTACGTAGTTGAATCCAATAATTCCAATCTTATCCACCTACCATGCTTCCATCAATGTGTGGTTCGAAGGAAAATCAGACTTGCATAGTGAGTGCCGGTACACAAGATGCGTGACATGTGTGTCCAAAATGTGCCTATGTCAATGGGTGCTCTTTGCTTTGCTCGGGCCTAGGATTAGAACCACGGGCAGTCTCCATGGGCAGTCCCCGTGGCTCTCCAAGAGCTGCCCCAGCCACAGCCACTAGTAGTGTGATGGGCTCGGACTGTACATGGTCGACTTTGCCACAATGGCAGCTTTCTCCAACCCTCTCCCCTCCTCACGCTTCCTGCAATCTTCCAGGCATCTACATCAACACTCAGGTTTTTGGAGCTTCGTGGCGGCGAAAGCACAGCAGATCGACATCCGGGAATGCAAGTCTTGTCTGGAGCTGCTCTGAGAGCGACGAACGAGCTTTCCAAGATGATCCTCTGATTACAAGATTTTCTCCGCTATGCTCATGTGCCCCGGCAAGTGGTGCTGGGCCCATGTACTTGGTCCCTCTCTGATCCGGGCTCCCTCGCCTCAAACTTAAATTACAGCTTTGACCCATACATCTGCACCGGACACTGGCAACCTGCAAAGCCACGGAGCTCACCCTCAACGCCTCAAAACCACACCACAGGCCGTCAGAACATAACGAGCTTGCGCCAACTGCCGCCAAAAGCACCGGAAGCGCGGACGTTGAAACTTTGCAAGCCTGCGGCTCTGCAAATCCACACTTTGGGGTTGGCTTAGCGCCGGCTAGATGATGCGTTCTCATTCTATAATTAACAGAACACAACATGGCTAGCCTGAGACTTTGAGCAGCGCGAGCTTGTCATCCCTGTTCGCCACTGCAGTGTTGAGATGTACCGCCCACTGAGGCATTGAACAAGCGTCTACAGAGCAGCCCAACATCTGAAGGCACAAACAACGATCTCCGGTTCGAATCTGCTGACATCGTGTCAGGCAACATCGGAGGCCAACCCGTGCATTGAACATCAGGTTGTGTCAAGAGCATTCAGCGCCAAAAATCCCAACACCCCTGGTTTCCCTCCTGTGCACCGTCGGGGTTTCGCCAAGCCTTGCAACCAACTACAAAAATGATTGCTCACGAAAACTCCTCGATGTCGGATTGCGAAATTTACCACGTTTGTGCGAAGATGAGGCCTCCAAGCCACCTTCGAATCGGAACCTAAAGCTTACAAACTCCTAAGCCAAAGCAAGGCCTGCAGCAGCAGGTGCTGTAGTGCTCAGATGGGCTGCATGTGCAAGGTCGGCCTGCTAGGCTTCAGAGCTCGCAGAGGTTCAGGCTTCATACTTTTATAACATGGTAGTGGCACTACTAACAAAAAATGATAAGAATAGTTTGATCATAAAGCTGGTCACACTACAACGGCATCTAGAGAAGTCCAAAGCGATCAGGGTGTGACGGCAAGCTTCGGGCAAAACGGTCCAAACTTACTTCTTCACGGGGCAGCCGTGGCATTCCTTGCAGACTTCTCCGGAAAAGAACCCTTTTGATGAAGGAGCTGAGCCTTTAAGCACCGGTGTCGGTGCTGGCGAAGCTGCGACAGTCGCTGCCGGGGCGACAGGTGCCTGTAAACTGCCAAAGCTGACTTCAAGGAGCTCAAGAATGAAGAGCGCTTCGGAAGAGTCGAGGCTCGCTTAATCAGAATCAAAACGGGGCGCTCATCGCTCATAAGATGAGAAGAAATGCATTCTAGGTTTTGGAGTGTCATGAAGTTGAGGTTGCACAAGTAACCTGTCTGTTTTCATCCAAGAAAGTCTGTAGACTTGCACAGCATCACAAAGCCTACTAGATGCCAACATCTGCCATTAACAAGCCCCTTGTCTAGAAACAGCAAGCCATCTCACATGCAAAATCTCCCGGACGCCATGCCTTCTCTGCTGCAGCCCTCGGCTTCGCAACCACGGCCGGAGGGTGATCTGGCGGTTTGGAGCGGAGATTTCGAGGAGGTTGCGGAAGTTGTTGGAGGCTCTTGCAGGCTGTGGAAGCCAACCCTCTGAACTGCTAAGACATCGCCACCCTGCGCTAGCGTCGTTTGTGCAAGCGCTTCGGGCCAATAGACACAGGAATTCGCGAATGTCGGGAACTTGCCCACCAATGGTTGCTGGGAAATTGTGGCCTTCTCCCACAAGCCGGAGCTTGAAAGCAGCCTGCACCCACCGAAGAGTTTTAGGAGCAACAATTCACTTCACGAAACCTGGCGGCATTTCCCACTCCATCCACAATCACAAAGCAACGTCTGCTTCAATAAGTGAAAGCTACGGTGGGGTACCCTAAGTAGGCCCGAGGGCAACAGCATGTCACCAGGCCTTGATAGCCGTTCGGTTGAACAGCTTTCACATCGTCCCCCTGCCTGATCATCGCACGGACACCCAGAAAAAAAAACGATCATGCGGCTCGATGCTGCGCACCTCAGGAAGAGATATGTTGGTAAGCATTTCTTCGAACATATCTTTTTCATGTGCCCAGTCAGTGTCTTTTCGCTGTCCAGCAAGTATTCCGTCATGATATATAGTTACACACACACACACACGGAGGGACCACGCACACATGTGCAAACGCGCACACACACACACACATCAACAAACATCTTTGGTATGCATATAGGTTAGACAGCAACTGCCAGTTAAAAGTACCAGAGTGTCCACACGTATGCTGAAAGAAGATACATGGCAAGATAGCGACAACCATCCACAAGCTGAGGCGGTCCATGGTCGGTCCCCAGATTTCGTCCGGATCTTGTTGCTGCTTGCAGCTGCGCTGCGGGCAAGACTTGCAGTAGTGCTGGCAAAGCTGGGGACAAGCTGTAAAAAATAGGTTCCCTAGAATGGTAAGAAAACAGCGCATCGGTGGACACAAAGAGTGGGGCACCAGATTCAATGCTCGGCTTGAAACAAGCACCTTACCGGGAAATTGGGTCGGTAAAGGATCCGTTGACTTGTCAGCACAGGACCCCCTCTAGGCGCATCTGCATGCATCTTGCGCCCACCTGTGCCGGGCAAGTGCTTCTTGCTTCAGCTGCTGCCGACGTCCCGGCGGAATCCTGCACGGCCATTGTGGCTTCTGCGCAAGCAGCCTTGCACAGCTGCTCGCAGGTTCGGGCGTTCGCAGGACATGCTCTACAACGCTAGATGTCTAAATGGGCATCATAGGTAGCATCATCGCGAGCAAGCCTGCACATCATCTTGGAGGGTGACTAGACAGCTGCTGCTTCAGAGATCCTACACAGAATCCTGCAGCATCCTGGCAAGAGCGTGCGTGCACCCCGGGCACCCCCACAGGAACGTGTAGCAAAAACCGATTCAACAATAACTCTATATGAAGATACGAGACGTTTTCACAGGTCCTCTGAATGTCTGTATCCCCAGCTTCGCTCAGCGGTGCCGATGCCAGGGGCGAGGCAGCTATGAAGAAGCCTAAGTTGGTGCAGGGTTTTGGGGTTTCTCGCTCGATGCACTTCGCTGCCGTAGGCTCCGCATGCACTTAATTTAAGCCTTGGCCGGACGCCGGCCAGCAGGCTCCTAAAGAGCTGCCTCAGGCCAGCCCCGGGGGGCATTTACGGGAGGACATCAACGGCACCGAGCTGGATAATCCCATTGTCATTCATCACCGTGCGCCCATTCTGCATCCTTGCAATCCTTTTGTGCACAAGGTGCATGACAAAAGGTCCAGCTTCCTGCACGAAGGCCTCAAACATTCGCTCCGGCGCGCGGTCCCGCTGGTGCTGAATCGACTCGAGCACTTCGGGGCATCGACCGCGAAGGTATCGCTCAAACCCAGATCCAGAGCTCCACTTGGCCACCCCTGTGACCTTCCAGGTCGCCAGGTCGAACAGCTGAAGGTGTCCCTCCTGGGTCTCCAGCCCCAAGTTGGAAACGGTCACGTCTGCCAGGCTTAGGCCCCTGCTGCTTAGCCACGCGACTATGCATGCCAAGTAGTAGTGCCATTGGCGGTGCGTCTCCATGTCCAACCTTTCCAGCCAGCCCTGAGCCATGATGACCTTTTGCTGGATAAGGGCAAAAACCATGTGCCGGGCGGCTCCTTGTGAGGGCCCCATGCGGGCAACCACCGGGACCACCTAAATCACCAAAGCCGTAGCTTCTGGTAGCAGCTTCGTCAGTTGCTCCTCGTCACCGTGGTCAAAAGCCACTGTGGTGAACTTTACCACGAAACTGCCCCACTCATACACCACCCGGCTGTTTCCTTTGCCGAGTCGGTGCAGGGTCACTCCCTGCGTTAAGGGCTGGCCCCTAAGCAGATCCTTGACTACCGTGATCCTCTCGCCGAACCAGTGGTGCGCTAGCTTCGGCCGGCTCCGATTTGCTTGGACCTCAACCTGGACATGGTAGTCCGGTGCTGGGCCACCAGCCTCCCAAGAGGAGGACGCCTCCGGTTTTGGGGTTTCGACTCTCACACTCGCACAAGGCAGGCAAGGCTCCACACAAGGGGTTTAGGTTTTGGGTTTTAGAGTTTTAGAGCTTCAGGTAGAGTGTTAGTTGGGATTTAGGCAGCACTCAAAGCTTAAGCTGTCGTCGCTACATGGGGCCCAAAGTACTTCGGCGAGTGAATGATCCGCGATGATAAATATATCTGGCAATTCTGCTGGCCATGTTGTGATAGGGTCCCTCAGTAACGAGTCCTTCGAAGAAGTAGAACAGAATGTCACTTGCAAGTTATCGCCTTCCCATCCGATTTGGTTGTCCAGGCCGTCCTATCCGCATGACAGCCACGAAGCAACCTTTGCAACACTCCCCCAGAATTTCTTGCCCTCATTTCCCTCCAAGACTTGATGCCTCCGAGCACACGAGCATACAGCTTCTATTCAACTTCTATATTGCAATGGTACAGCTATTTGAGTTTGGCTTCTGGTGAGCGCGGCTGCAAATTCTGCTCTCGGTCCCACGACAACTTACGGCAAGGCCGCACTGAAAGTGAAGTGCATCTACGTTCATTTAATTTCATGAGATGCTACTTCCATTGGCGAAAGGTCAAGCAGCGCAGCGTCGACTGTGGGTCGTGGAGGGTCAGCGTGATCTTGAGATCAAACCTGGGAACCCAAGCAGGCAGCACCCTCATAAGCCCTGGGCAATTAATGAAAACTGCTATGACAACGAACGCCGCGGGAAACTTGCTCTGTCCACTTTGAGGGAGTGCGTCCAGTTGATCTGCAGCGAGATTTGTTGAAGCACCGTTCCTGCAGAGCTTCTCGACTATAGATTTACTGCGAATAGTTGTCATCAAGTGCTTCCTGTCAGTTCGATTTGAGTTGTTCCGTTTGACAAAAGCATCGAAACCCTCGCCCAATGCATGTGTTGAAGTTACGTGGCTTCGAGACTTCAATGCATTGCTGAACCGGCTGTGGCACGACAGTAACCTTTGCTTCTTGACAGCATTGGATAACGTCCGGCTGAGCCACATACATGCACGATGAGTAAACCGATGCCAGCACAAAATGAATTAAACTCTGACGCAAAGCTTATGAGCCAAGGCGCTGGTGGTCTGCACCGATAGGGAAAAGCCTTGATTGGTTGCTACTCATGCTTTCCCGGGCCTGGACTCTCGGGAAGAGCAGCCGTGAAAAGTGCTGCATGGTATAAAGACATATGGGGGTTTCCAAAAATAGGGGACCCTAATATAGTACCATAAATAATAGGATCCCTATTATAAGGACCCTCAAATAAGGTACCCCTATGAAACTCCCATATTACCACACACTCGCAAAGTGTGCACCATTCCGAACACACAGGGTTCCAATTGCTTCGAAAATGCGGACGACCGGCACCCAGCAACCAAGCATGTTAGCGCAGAAGCAGCAGCACAAACAAAGGAACACAGTTGTGGCATTAATTATGCCGATCGTCGCAAACACTACAAAACTCAAGCTGGCCAGTGGCACAGCCACGATACAGTTGGATGCAGAAACCATAACAGCGAGAAATAGTTCACACGCAGGCTGTATCAGGTAGTGCAGCACTGCCAGCAATCATCAACCGGTGGCATCACCGTTGTCATCAAGCACAACATCAAGACGCCCTTCGGCATTCGGGTGCTTATCTTGTGCAGGTCTTGTGTCATGGCAGCATCGTGGCAATCTCCGGCCGCTTGGGTCTAACAGTTCGGCTCAGTAGGCAGAACTCCACTGTCAAGGGATCATCTACCTACCTGACACTCACACGAACAGACAACCTGGGGCTCGCATGCCTGCTTTGCACACCCTGCAATTACCAGCCAAGGAGCTGCTTCAACATTTCTTTAGCGCCCTCTGCGCCGTGCACCAGTATGGCCGTCCTTGCCGCAGGGACTTCAGGCAGCGAGCGAATCCGGACCGACTTTAGAGCCGAAGGAAGAAGACTAGGCTTTTGGAGATTTTTCCATGCTACCGGGACTCTTAACATTATCTGGCAATGGTTGAAACTCCAGGTGGGGTCCCGGGTGGAAGACCTCGTATGGGCAACTGTAACTAGCCGAACCACCGAGGCTGTTTCACTTCGATGGGTTCCATTCCGCCGGTTGATGGGGCTTTACAAAACAACTTCTACAGAGGGTTACAAGGGACCTTTTTTTGCAACTGGCTTGCAACGTCACGCCAGGACAGCTGGGACCTAAACCCTAAACCCTAAACCCTAAATGGCTAATTATTCCATGTCCTGTTGCAATACAGTCGCAAAACTATGGCAAAAACAGAGAGACAGCCTCAGATCACAACCTGAGCTGCAAGCGCACCACACAGCTTGCTTGGTATGGCGAGGATCTCATCCTTAGCCGGGACTGCTGTGATCTGACGGGAGCACATCTCTACGTCAGGATCTTGAGGCTCCGTGATGCCTTTTGTGGATCTCCTGAGTTGGGGTTGGGGCCCGGGTGCTCGGATGTTCCAGAGCCATAGTCCTTCTGTCCATGAGTAGGTTTGGGTTGACTCTACTATACGCCGAAAGGGTTGAATGTTTTCGCTTGGGGCGACGACTCCAGACTTGGATTTGTGACATCACTCTCGGTCTCTCCAGGTGGAGCTATTTTTCAAGATGTTCCATGCGATTCTTGACCCTCCAAACTGCCGGCACAATGCGTGCTTTACAGTGAGGATGATTTGGCACCTACGTTTCTGGTACCAGCCTTGCCAGGCCTTGAAAATCCTTCGTTTAGCCTTGCATGGCATGGCATGCAAGACTGAGGAAGATCTGTTGAAACAGTAAACATCGCGGCTGTTGCAGGACAACAGCTGGACTGTCCGAGTCCAGAAGGATGTCTGCTGGCAATGTCTCTCGGAGACCCAGCATCTTTCTATCAGGATCAGACAGGGAAAAGATGATAAACGCAGCAAGTGTACATGGACAGTCCCATCATGCCGGCTCAGCACGATCGAAGCTGTCAATTAAAACACAGACTGCTGGAACGACGAGTCAAACACTCGGCAGCCAATGCTTGCATCAGCAACCCTCAGTTCACATCACAGTATCGACGATCCCGATCGCGAAACGAAGAACCATGGGTGTCAAGGCTGCCATCAATGCGACCCGATGAGGCAGGGAAGATAGAGCACCAAGCATGAACTCCTCCTCATCGATTTTCTTCTTGCCTCTGTGCTGCATGAGGCGTGTAGCATCCTTCCAGCTGACAACTTCTATGATGTGAGGCTCCTGGAAGCGCACCCGACGCACTGTGTCAGCACTTGCGCAGGGATTCGGAAGGCATTCGCTGAAGTCATGTCCGCCTTCTTGGACGACGGCAGCTCGGATTGTCATCGTGGATTCCGTCCTTCGGCAGACCCCTAACACCGCCTTTGAGCCAAATTGGCTGCTTTGGCGTTGAGGATTCAAGGGTTGCCTCGTGTACGGTAGAAACTGTAGCGTTGAAACTTACTACGTTCATATCTAGCTAGCTGCTACCTACCGACCGACGGACCTACCTACCTAGGCAACTGTTTCTTTGTCTAGTATACGATATAGTTGTCGCAATAAACCCCTTATTATGCTGGAATACACTGGACTTAGCATAATATATTGAGTATAAAATACTTCGTATACTACAGCATACGATAAAATATAATAGGCAAGGCTACTCGATGACTCTATCCTTCATGTTAAGGTGCACGAGAAGTTCTAGCCCCCTTTTTCAGCACGGGCTGAGGTGCCGGCCAGCGCCTATGCAACCCTAAACCCTAAACCCAAAACCCTAAACCCTAAACCCTAAGCCCAAAACCCTAAACCCTAAGCCCAAAACCCTAAACCCTGACGCCTCTGAACCCAAGCCTTTGGGCTCCCAGCCAGCTCAAGCGCCTCCTTCGGAATCTGGGGCCCCTGGGAGTCGATGCTTTCGGGTTTGGATACTGTAGGGGCCGTCATAATTAGAACAGGGCTTTGGGGGGTTCCTTATTATGAGTATGGTATACTCTACCCCAAACCCCATTCTGATTATCAAGGCCCCGATATAGTAGGTTTTAGGGTTTAGGGCTGAGAGCTTGAAGCAAGCTTCGTAGTCTGGCGCATCATTCTTGGGGTTGTGTCTTTGACAGATTGGGCTTTCCTGCGGGTTCTTCGAACTCTGCTTCATATTGTAGGGGTTTACGGCCTTCGCGGGTTCAAGTCAGAGGGGCTCCAACATCCCGGATCTTCTCTGAAGCTTCTTCTCAAGTCTTGGTCGTGATCCTTGGGCGCACTTACATTACGCAACCCCACAAAGCTTAGCAGCCTCATAAATAAACCCATACAGATCCTGGAACAGTCTAAACGAAATCAAGACGCAGCTTCACACCTAGGACAGCGAAACCGCACCAGCGCTGAGGAGGCTTATCCGCAAGTCCGATAGCACAACTCCTGATGCGGGAGCCTTAGGCATACATGTCCTTTACAACCCATGGACAGGTGTAACATGATGTTCAGCTTATGACAAGAGAACTTCAGCCTCCAGTGCCAAACCCCAAATCCCGCTGGATTCGTCGGCTCGGTGGGGCGAACGAAACGTTCACAAGACCGTCATCCACAAGCTATCGACCGTGAGCCGCGGGCCCATTCGAGGCTGTGCATCCGCGACTTCGACCGGATGAAGCCGACCTCGCAGGACACAGGAAGCGTTGATGCTTGGATCTCGGCTCTTGAGCTGACCCTCATCATTGGTAGGTAATTCCAGATAACCTTTACGTGACACTACGCCAGAAATACCAGAGTTGCAAACATTTGCAAACACAACACCAGGGTTTCGGCGCACATGTGCAACATGCCTAGCTTCGCTACGCCGCCTGCAGGGAAGACGGTCAGGCGAGGTTATATGCCACTTACAAATAAGTTTTAATGTGGCCAAACCGAGAAGAAGTAGATCCACGCTGCAAGGTAAACATTAGCCCCCACAACGCCCCAAACGCTGGACTGGGTTGCGTGACCTCTCCACCCTGCCGCACCCCCGCGCCCCGCCGGTCGCTTCGCACTGGTGTTCACACGCCTTTGTGACACTGTTCAGTCGGGACAGTAACTTGCCAGGTAGTTGGAAATCCGCAAAACCATATTCATTTATTTATTGTTTATTTATTTAGTGTATGTATATATGTAAGTAAATAAATATCCGCAAGTGAATAAACACAAAAAAAATGCATAAATATAAACAAATATACATATGCGTTTCGTTTTGTGCGTGTGTGTGTGTGTATGTATTTGTTTCGTGTGTGTCTTCATCGCGCTCGTGTTCTCCCGTTCCTGATTTCTTGCGTTCGTATACACAGAGCCCGTCGACAATCAGATGTAAGGCATCCACGGCACAAGCATGCCAGTCAGGATCGTAGCGATCAAGACCATCTAGAAGCCTCCCGGTGTCTGAGCTGGCGAACGAGGCTTCATGGGTTTAAAGTTTCAGGCTTCAGGGAATTTCGGGACTTGGGGCTTAGGGGTTTCATCCGGCACAAAGCCTTAACTCGGAAGTCTCCCTTCATCCGAGGACACTATGTTTACCCTAAGTCTGAAACAGAGAACCTAAAGCCGGACCAAATGCGGAAGTTACTCTGCGGGCCGCAAGAAAGAAACAGAAAAGGGGTCTGTGATCTACTAGGCTTTTGTTTCGAAGGGCGTACAACAGTTCGTAAGACCTGGGTATTGGAGAACCAAGTGGACTTGAACTCCCCTTTTGGGCTGCTCTAGACACTTATCAACCTGTGAATGCAGCCTGAAGATGTTCGGCCCGAAGCCCTCCGCATACTCCGCATCATCTTCGACCTCCCAAGGGAGAAGCAACCGGACGAGGAACCACGTGAACCGAATGCACAAACACGAGCACAGGCAGAGTGAGTTTGTTGGCCATCATGCACTACGACATGCCAAATACAAGATACATGTTTTAATGGACTTTTATGGAGTCTCGAATGAGGACGTACCTGCCTGCCTGCCTGTCTACATACATACGTTGACATACATTGACATACGTTGACATACATACATGCATACATACATACATACATACATACATACATACATACATACTCACATACATACATACATACATACATACATACATACATCCATATCCATATCCATATCCATATCCATATCCATATCCATATCCATATCCATATACATATACATATACATATACATATACATATACATACACATACATACATACATACATACATACATACATACATACATACATACTCACATACTCACATACATACATACATACATACATACATACATACACATACATATACATATCCATATCCATATCCATATCCATATCCATATCCATATCCATATCCATATCCATATACATATACATATACATATACATACATACATACATACATACATACATACATACATACATAC
>CAJNDV010003947.1:29236-47621 GCA_905221635.1 Symbiodinium sp. CCMP2456 | reverse complement strand
CCTTAAATCATAGTAGGATCCTTAATATGATTTAGCAAATATTCCTTAATTAAGGGATATTGGAGTCTCTGGAGGTTCGTTCAAGACTCCGGGTTGCCGGTTGGCTGCTGGCTTCGAAGGCTCCCATCCCTTCAAGGGCCAGGGAACGAAAGGGCACAGTTCGATACCCTGAGCCGCACTCACCTCGAAACCGATCCGGGATCCGAGGTCCGGGCAACCAGGTAGCACTCGTGGCCCGCAGCTTCGTGGATGATGCGGCACAAGACCTGCCATGCCCAAGCGAGGGTTTGGCTTTACTGAGCTTACCGTTTTGGGGTTTAATTTATAGGATGAGTATTCAATGCTCGCAAGCATCCCGGAACAAACAGTTACAATGGCAACATTACCGTATTTAGGGTATCGTCTTTCGGGCGTCCCCTATCATTTTACAAGTCTAACCTAGCATCTGCCATCTTCGACAACCACCTGCTTTAACATCAATATACGATAATGTTGACCTATCTAATATTTCATATAATATAGGCTTTGGGAATCTTTAGGACTTGACAGAAGGAGGTGAAGGCCAATCTCTGGTGTGAACGGCCATGATTTCTGTGCTTGCAAATCCGGGCCTAAGGGCACCTTGGCCAGGATCTCAAAGAATTATGTCTTTGCTTAACAGAGACCTCGCACTTTGGATGGCATCGTTGGTCGGTCCCTTTACGACTATCTTCGATTGCCTGCGACCTCAGACAGTATCCGATACACGGGCTGGAATTCATTGTTGGGGCGTTCGGTTCCCTGTGCCCACGGCTACGGTCCCCAAGGATCAGTTTTGCTGTAAACACCCGGTCCGAAACCCTTAGGTCGCATTCCAAAGCCGGGCCTCATACCATGTCAACCAAAGGCCCACCGCCTTGTGAAAGTCTGCAGAACGCACGGGGTTCAGACATGATGCGTGAACCGTCGAAGCGCGGTTTGCCATCGTTTGGAGCTCAGGCGGGTCCGGGAGGGAGCTTTGAAGAACGTGAGATTGGAGTTTGGGAAAACAATAAACGGTGGGCGGAAGTCGCCCTGAGCAAAACAGCCGTCAACTCTTCCGCAATCCGGAGCCCTGCAATTATCGCATAGTTTTCGCCCCGTCCACAGACGAAGCAGCAAGTGCCACAAGTTGACAGAGTTCAGCGATCGTTCTGAATGCTGCGCCGCTAGATTCTAGGCATTGTACGTACGCTTATAACTTCTGGGGCAACCAACATCTCGTAACGACCTAGACCCTAAACCCTAAACCCTATAAACCCTAACCCTAAGCCCTAAACCCTAAACCCTAAACCCTAAACCCTAAATCCTACTTGTTCTTGTCAGTTTTGAGATCCATGTGCCCATCGAATCAAGGCCCCGGCTCCAGGGGTCCTGGGCTGCTCAGTGGCGACACGCCAGGACCCCAACCACCACGACGACTGCTACAGGGTTTAGGGTTTAGGGTTTAGGGTTTAGGGTTTGGGACGACTACTACAGGGGCCTTGATAGTTAGAATGGGGTTTCATAGGGTTCCTTTAAAGGGTTCCATCAGGGCTACTCTAAGGGTTTAGGGTTTTATAGGGGCCTTGATAGTTAGAATAGGGTCTTGGGGCCCGTTCTACCATAAAGAATAAGATCATTAGAATAGGGTTAGGGTTTTGGGGCCCGTTCTACTATAATTGATAATAAGGAGCGCCCCGAAATGGTATTGGTAATTATTTAGGCCCCTACAGTACCAGTTGGGGGGAGAAGAAAGCGGAGCTGGCATCAGTGATCAGGGCTTTGGCAGTGGTGGTGGTGTCGGGTGGTGCCGACCACCACTGCCACCTCGACCGAAAAACTAACACAGTGCATCTGACATGACCAATGAAAACATCACACTGTGCTTCGCATTGGTTCAGCGAAAGGTGACTCTTAATACTCTTGGATCAGCAGCCGAAAGTCCGACTAATGAAAAAACGGAAGTCTAGAGTGGAATTCAGCCCTGCGGCAGAACTCTTCCCAGGACGAAGTCCGGCGGGTTCATCGCCTGCAACTTCTGACGCTTCACCGGGACTAGCATCGTGGAGCTGTAACTCCTGAAACCTACCTATAGTCTCCATTGTAGTTCCTTTTTTTGGTTTAACCAATTTATCAAGGATCCTAAAAGGCAACCCAAAAAAGGAACTACAATGGAGACTATAGGTAAATCCCTGCGACCGGGCTCCAACATGGACTTTTCAGGGGCTTCGCATCAAAAACCCTAAAAATCCTGGTCCAGATCCCTAGACATAAGCTTGGACTGAGTCAGGGAATGACACGCCTGCTACGGCCAAGCATTCAGGGAAATTAGAGCTGAACCTCGAAAGGATGCGCTTTCAATGCCCTTGCTATTTCTTGCTGACGTCTTCACTGCTGGAAATTTTCGGCGGCCTGAACTCGACCAGCACGTGTCAAGATATCCTGCGATTGGTGTCCATGTCAAAGGCATTCTACTTCTTCACTGTGCCTCAACATGCTAGCCTGATTTCATACCACACTGCTCCTACAGACCCTCGCCACTGCTCACCATCACACTGTGTCACACTTTTTGCACGTGCAGATCAGGACGAAATCCGCAACAACGTGAAGCAGCTCCGAGAGACGACGGACAACTTGGCAGCCGCTAGGCTACCTCGTGGAATGCCGAACAAACACCAGACACATGTTACATGGGTAGTTTTCTAAATTAGGGTCCTTTTTAGGGTTCTTAATATAAGGGTGCCGCCTTAAATGGGAACCAAAAAAAGGACCCTAATTTAGAGAACTACACACATACCTTCGGAATCCTTCGAATATGTTCTCTTCTGACACTTCCACACAAACTATGGACACAAACATTGCACACCCGTCAGCCCCAATCCGTGCTCCTCGGGAACGGAGCGCCAATCCAACGTGCTGCCATCCACGGCGGGGACGCGCTCAGCGAAATCCTCCGGATGTGAATCTTGGACTGTTCTATGTCCCCTCAGTCATGAAAGAACTGTATGAGCTAAACGAACTAATATCATCCAACTGACCTCACGCTGAATGTGAAAAGTGTCCCACAAGAGTAAAGTTGTCCTTCGAAACGAAGACTTTCTGTGGTTCATGCTGGTTTAGACAGGAGGTGAATGTTTCGGATTGGTCAGCGCTTGGGATTGCTGGGAGCTCTCGGGCTTTCGCCAGCTTTGGCTAGGCTTCAAACTTAAGGACTTAAAGAGTTCAGAGTCTCAGGACGCTTGGGTGTTACATGACTTGACGTTTAACAAAGTCAAGTCGCTTCAACGCGGAGAAATCTAAACAGTGTAGCTTCTGTGCCGTGCGAGCAACGCCCCGCATAGCTGCAGAAATACGAGCTCCGAGATCCTCGTCCCTGCTCTTCACCGGGTACATTATTCAATGACATCCCAATCGTGGGGCAGCTATGTAAACCCAGCTCTCTAAACCATTTCGCATCCAGGCCTGCTGCTGTTGAAGCTGCCCAACCTTCACCCCCTAGCCCATGAAAACGCCCCCGCGGCCTCGATGCCAGCAGCCTCTAGCGACCGTTGCTGGGCCTCGGCCTCGTGACAGCTGAAAGTCTCCACATCCCAGTTCTAGCTTCCGAATGTTCCAGGGGCTCTCCTTCCCTGTCCACTTAACTTGACTTTGCGTCGCATCGGGATTTCGGGCCACTTGGCCTACACTCTTTCTTGAGCTTCTTTGATGAAGGCCGTGGGGGGCTGCAAAATTGCACCCTTTACCCTCATTCTGCGGCTGGATCCCTATAAGAATATCAAGGGCCAAGGTCCGGACGCGATCGGTCCGCCTGTCCAGGTTCATCCATAAGAGTTTCGCCTTTGCTTGGAGCTTTGCGGCTTCTACAGAGCTGCTATGCTTCACACGGAGCGTTGAAGCTTGGGTCCCTTGGTAGATCCTAAACCTATGTGGGAAGATTGTACCTCCAGGACACCGAAATGGACTGCAAAGTCAGCGGCCGCTGACTTTTGGGTTCATTGTGAAGTCCGATGGGAAAGCCTGGAATATTTCCAACATTTGGCAGATTTCGCCTATGACCCTCCTCAAAGTACGATTCCTCACTACTGTCGGGGTTTCGGGGCTTCGATTCAACTTCGAGTGACCTCACGGCCTCTTTTCGAGCCCGTCCACGAAAACAATTTGCTTGCTGCACAAACCTGAGGTTGTTCCTGTGAAACCTCGTAAAACAAAACATCCTAAACCTAGTTCCGGAACCTCATACTGCCGGAAGCGAATGCAATCTACCCACTAGCCTTAGAATTGCGCTATGCCGAGCACTCTGCAGTCTCAACAAACCCCCCTGTGATGTAAACTCTACCCGCCCAAATCCGTCGTTTACGGAGATGATATGTCCGAAGCTGCGTAATCAAGCCCTCAACCTCAAGGCAAGCCTCCGCCGTTAGATCGGGAGCCCCCCTGGGTGGCCGACCAATGAGCTCGGCAAGCATGCCTCGGATGAGCTCAATGCAAGAGCAGGCAGGGTGTAGGATGCACAATAATAGTAGCAAGAATGGTGTTGACAATAACCGCAAAAAATAGGAAACAACTAACTGTTGTAATGGGGTACAAGGGCTTGGGGATTTCAGGGTTTGGGGGTTCCGTCTGTGCCGTTTCCGCGCTTGAAATACAAGGAACCTAATGTTTAAGTTGGGTGAAGGCTCGCGCTTCGAGCGTAGGCTTTACACATCAGCTTGTTTAGTTGGGCAAGTGAAAGTCGAAAAGGGTTTTGGTGACATATATATATATATACATATGTATATATATATATATACACTCTAGATTCTAGATACGGCAACGAATAATTGTATAACTAAGCTCTCGTTCTTGTTCTTCAGACACCTGAAGTCCTGCTGGGTTAAGTGCTTCGGTCTGTAAAGCTGTAGAAGTAGAATGAGGAGACCGGGTCTGCGGCGTCATCCATGTCGTCCATGGGAGTCATATGGCACCGTTCGTGCTGCAAAGCTTCGCAGGGCTACACCACTTCTCTTCACATGCCCTAGTTTCCGAAGCAATATCATGCGGATGCAAATCTTTCGGGCAGGTGTTCTAAGAATGTGCAGAATGCCTGGGGGCTAGACCACCCAGCTTGCGGGTCTGAGAACTTTCGGGAGGCTGACTTGCTCGAGGCGGTCTTCAAATCGTTGACTCTAGAAGTCAGAAATCTTGCTCGTTTTGACTAGTGGCCCCTGGAAGTAACAGAAAAGACCCCCTGTCGATTGTGTCTCCGACGTCACATGCCCTGCACTACCCTGGTTTGAGCTATTAAAAACTTCCGACGAAGCGTTTGCGCTGGTGCACGGAAGACCTCTCCACATTGATGCGAGTTAGATCAGTCTTGCATTCTACATCACATCGGTGCTTGACTGGCAGCATGTACTGGCAAACTGCCTCCTACCTAGCAGGCACCTGGGATCCAGAGCAACCAATGTACTGTGTTTACGGGGGGGGGGGGGGGGGGNNGGGGCAGATGCTCACTCACTTGCTTGCAGTATGTACAAGCAGGTACGCACTTGAGCGTCCTGCTTCCACTGATTTGCCTTAGCTTCGTTGGACAGGATAAGCAAACCAGCTCCTGTCCCCCTGCTGAAATCTACCGGCTTTCCTGATCATCACTTCGAGTCTTTAGCTTGACAGCTGCGCTTACACCCACCGTGACGAGGCCTAGATGTAATGACATAACCCGAGTACCTTCAGAACTCCAATTTGACAAGATATGCGGGCAGCGGAATCCCACATGCAAACCGGGGCGAGTCACATTACCACACTCATCCGGGTGGTTAACGACGAAACTGCACTACACTGCACAGCTACTGCTGAAGCACACCCTGGAACGTTCTTTCGGGGATCTACACTCTACGCTCCACACATCTATACTCCTTTCGTCAAGAATCAGATCAAAAGCCCCTTGCAGGTATTTGGGTATCGAGAAGGGCCTTTGTCTATAGTATTCTATAGTAACGAGTGGTCAGGCCGGTACAGCATCTCAGACACAGCTGATGCACGCGAGACAGGCTTGCATGCTTCTGTTCCCAAGGTGCCGCCCAGGAAACGGTAGCACGTCTCTGTCACAACTTGCATCTGGCAGTTCGCATCTGAACCGTGCCAAATTCCCAATTTACCGCCGACTGAAGCCTGCGATGTGCAATCACACGCGATTGAAATCAGGCTGGTCCTCGCGCTGCCGCGCCTGCGACCTACACCTAACGACAGAAGCATCTAGCTCTCTTCACCGCTGACAGCCATTATATGTTGCTCTTCATCAAAGCGCCAAACCCACAACCCCATCCTTGTGGGTTTGGCAAGCCCTACGGAAACACGGCGGATGCTTTGCATCCAAGTCAGTTCGCTCGACCTATCTACCTAAAACCTCCAAGGATCCAGCACTCTGGTCTGAAATGCAACCTGGGACGCATCTGTAGCCGTCGTGGTGTAGGAGCAAGGTCGTAGCATTCGACAACTGACATTGGATGAGATTGGGCTTCATATGCTACAGACTTCGAAGGTTAAACGCTGCCTACAGGTACGAAGGCAGCCGACACATCTGTAGCTGAGAAGATCCTTGGAGGTTGTATGTGGCACCCAAGCCTGGGGCAACACGCCTCCGTTCCACATGACAGCCGCACCTAAGCACACGAAATGCAGTATGATACCTTCCGTGGGCTTCTATAGCAAACAATGAGCAATTCACCTGTCATACCCTGGAACGCTCGGGCCATCTCGGGATGATTTTGCCACTCTGCCTACCTTTGGCCAGCCAGCTGCCAGCTCAGCGCGATTACGTGATATCCTACTACCCTGCACCCTGGCACGGAGACCTGAGACATTGTCGCGCATGTCAAATCCGATGGGCGAAGAGGTTTAGCTGAAGTTACCAGGACAGGTTCTTCTGTGCCAGGCCAGAACTCAGGGTCTTGCTTTGAAAACCTCTTTTGGCTTTCCATGGCCCCAAGCCCATGAGAACAGCTCTTGCGTCTGGAGGGTGTGCCACGACGAAACTGAGACTCTACTTAGTTTTGCATGGGCTGGGACTCAGACATCCGGTGCTTTCTCGGGCTTAGAAGCCACCGCCCATTGGCCCCATCGATGGGCCGGGACCGGGATGCATGGACCCCGGCCACACACAGTCGTCATGCTGCTGCGCCGTCATCGTGTCGCCGTGCCTGGGTCGAGAGATTTTCGTCTTCTTGAATGATGTTGGTGACCTGGTAGTATCCCGCCATTGCATATACATATCCATGCGAAAAAAGCATGGAGAGCGTATATGTTGCACCGATTTGCTGACACGGTGGATCATGCCGCAGAACACTCAATAGAGCAGTCAAGCAGCGATTGTGGAGCTGGCCCTTGCATTTGCAGCATCTGTGCGACGTAGTGCCTCAAATGCAGAGAACACAAAGCATCCCTGCGCTCCAATAAGCGATTAACCTAAGGTCATAACAGTGCCGGGTAGGTTGGAGAACCCTGCCAAACCAGCAGCTTCTGCTCTCTGAGTTGCGGTGCCCCTCGGAAGCCCCAGACTAATCCTGTCCGAAGGCTGAAGGAAGACTCAACAGCTATGTGGATTTTGACATGCCTGAACGTCGACTTGCAAATGTATCTTCAGCTAGTGGAGTTCAGCCAAGTCACTGCACCTGCATGGGATCAACCTGTAGCTGGGCCATGAACTGCTCCTGTCTCGCAGGCTGGTCTTCCGACAAAATTTAAGGGTTGCCGGCTGAGGGCTTACGGCTTACGGACAGAACCTCAAACCACGATGAAAGGAAAAGTCAAGGGTGATGCCTTCCCAGGAAGCAACGAGAATTCTCGTTTCTAAGAAACAGTGGTACCAAATGTATCAGTACCACGTACAGTACACTTCGACTCTCAGGCCTCAAGCTCTCTCTCTCTCTCTACTTTCGCTCGCGCTCTCTCTGTCTTTCGCTTCTCGTTAACCTTCCAACCTTGGCGGTTGCTATTGACATTCATACTCGTGAAGCTCGTACCACGACTCCTTTGCAGCTCTTGCTTCAGCTTCTATGGGCTTGCAGGTCCACCTGCTCCTCCAGGGTTCCTGCCCTATTATTGGCGTTACTTCGCTGGTGTCAAGCAGCAGTATAGTGCCAGGAGCAACAGGAGATGCATATCATTAAGGCAGTCAGTGGGCCGTGGTGGTGCTGGTCCTACTGTTCAGCGATGAGGCAAAGTGTATACGACATATCGGTTGCCTGGCAGGATGCGGTTCTCAAACATAGTAGGGGAGCCAGGAGCCAGTGAATGGTTCTCCACGGCCGTTCAAACCATTACTGTGCGGACATGAGCATCATATCTGGTGCCTACGGCCAACAGGTCGGTAACCATTGGATAACCTGAACCACGCGACGCACACTCCCCTGAGCCGCGCTAGAGACACTTCCACTCTTCTGCTACCGAGGTTCCATTGGGGCCGAGTGCAACGCTGCGAGCATCTGTGCGGGAAGCTGTTGCGGGGCCTCAGCACTTAGGGTTAAGTTAATTGGTTGAATCAGGTTTGAGGAAGCACCGTGGAAATTAGGTGTCTGGGATGGGCGATTGTAGGAGACGACAATGGAAAGGATAGGGATTGGAAGTAAATCGGGCGGCACAAGGTGTCATGTTTCAAAGCACCGAGAATCTACTCTGATTCAACCTCTGTTTAGCAAATTCCCTCTGCAGCCGCTAGTCTGTCGCAACCATGCGACACTTTAGCTGAAAGCTTCCCGAGCAGTAGCCGAAATTCGATGTGTCCCTCCCGCCTCCGTTTGATACGAAGGCGTCTGGTAGCAGTACATGTCCTGGCCTGGTGCCAAGGCATGCTTAGCTCGAGCAGGGAACTTGCTGGATCGGAGCATTTCGAACTAGCATCAGCCGCATCATCCTGACAACTAGCCACGAACAAACACGGACAGAGCAAGAATCAAGATGCCAGGACGGGTAGTAGTCGGAATCGGGCACGTGTGCGCTGCATGTTCCAGACGGACCTAGGATGGCGTGTGCTGCTCCAGTTTGGGCACTCGTCCGTACTTTAACTCGGCATCCTAAACCCGACCCCGTCTCGGGACAAGGACGAGGACTTATTATACAGTCAGCCCGTCAGTTGTGCAACGTCCTACCCAATCACTCAGGAAAAACAGAACCAGCAGAAACAATCCGAAGTTCGAACAATCCACCTGAATTCCTGTCGACTCACGACATGACACCAACGCCTCCTCACGATGTGAAATGTCGCCAAACAGCAGGCTCAATTGCGAATGCCCACACCTCTGGTTGGTCCCTCTTTGTGCCCGAACCGAAGCCTCCGTAGACCATTCCTGGCATCCCCTGGCGCGGAAGTGGTTTCAGCAGTTTGGCGTGGCGGCTTGAATGTCGGCTCTTCTCCGTTCTTAAAACACCAACACTGTGCTTGGATGATCGTGCTCGGGCTAGAAGTTCGAGGCTTTCTATACTGCACCCAGGGCTCAAAAGCCCTGCAACCAGCCGATGACTTGTTGTTTCAATAAGACTTGTCTGGCTGGTCTGGAACTGTTCTCTCACACCTGGCGATTCTTCAGTGCGCAGGCCTCAGGAAATGACCTTCAGAAATGAATCAAACAACATGTAGGACATTGTGGCATGCATGGTTACAAGCTACACGCCGCTCAGATGCTGCACTCAAAATGACAAGCTGTCGCACCACCGTACAACGCTGAAAATGTCCCAGCCCTCGCTGTATTCCTGGACTCACGAAGGCCACGGGAAACCCAACGTCTTAACGTCCTCAAACTTGGAAGCCTGCCTCAGGGAAAGCTCTGTCACCAAGCCCCGAGGTCGTGCACTGGGTTTGGCTTGAAATGGAAACTTCCGACCTCCATGTCAGAGCCAATGCCATGCTCGTGGCAGGCGGCGGGCATGTAGTCCGCAATCCGCAGGGGCAAACCCTGAGCACTGAAACATGCAGGGAAGGTGGGGGCCTCCGCACCCTGCAACAGGAAACGCTGAAGGGGCATCGGCGGGAAACACATGTACCATGTTTAACATGAGCAAGAACGGCCCACATGACTGTAGCCTTAGTGCTTAGGCCAAGCTTTGGATCCACCAATGTGACCTTTCGTCTAAGCACCGTAAAAAGCGGCACGCCGCGATTCGCAAAACTTCCAAGAGCAGGTGCAAGCGCGCGGTTGCCAAGGCTCTCGCCCAAACAAAGAGCATCATCGTGACACGAGCAACAAAGCTGCAATATAACAGCACTACCACTACCACTACCACGACCGCCATCGCCACCAGAACACAAGAACAAGAACGACAACAAAAAAAAGCAACTACCACTCTTAGTACTACTCCTACTGCTACTGCTACTCCGACTGCCGCTGCTACTGCTGCTGCTGCCGCTGCTGCCGCCACTGCTACTGCCTTTTCTACTCCTGTTCTTGCTGGCTGCTTTCTGCTCCTGCTCCTGCTCCTGCTCCTGCTCCTGCTCCTGCCCCTGCCCCTGCCCCTACTCCTACTCCTACCGCTGCTGCTGCTGCTACTCCTACTACTCCGCCCACCTCCTCTTGCTGCTACTGCTTCCGTGCGTCTGCGACTGTAACTGCTACTGCTACAGTGCGCGGGAATTCGAAACCGCTTTCAGATTTCTACCACTGGCCCAATTGGTCCATGTGAACCTCCCCAAAATTCCCCAAATACTGCCAGCGCGTTTTACCAGACGTGATCCACTTGTACCCCTTGTCCCTTCGCCATCCGCTCGGTGTTTCCTTCCCTTTCCCAGTTCCTCTCGCAGTTCTAACTTTTAGCCCCGAAACCCTAAGTGACCCAAGCGTCCCCCAACCCCCTTTTCGAAGTCGTAGCGCTGTCCACTTTTTCAAGTGGGACAAGATGGCCCTACCACTTGAACATGCATAGCGTTATGAAGGTCACAAATGGTCAAGCGTGTCACGTGGCATGTCTGACATAGCGGTCCCCGAATCTCGGGGCAGTGAGCTGCTACTGCTAGGCACGGGCGAAGATAGCAATCTAGGAAAAATGGAATGGTGCGTATAAAAACACAACGAAGACAGTCGGGCCTTGCTCTGCCTTGGACCATCCGGTAGCTCTGGCAGGTAATCGGAAATCCGGACGGTGAGTCCTCGCTCCTGAGCTCCGCAAACCATGGACTTTACAAGGCCTGGGGCTCAGAAAATGCCAAGGCGTAGTTTTGGAGTGTTGGGATTATGCTGACCCATAGGCCCCAGAGTAGTTCCTTTTGGGAGTTCATATTTAGAATCCTATAAGTTAATCCCAAAAAGGAACTACTATGGGGCCTATGGGAAGGGTCTGTTTACAAGCTGCCCCTAGACCCTGCAGCCATGTCCGAATAAACAGATGCTGCTGGACGAGCAACCGGTTCCTCCTTGCTCGAACACTTAATAAGCAGCGGCTCCTGAATATAATCAAAGCCAAAAAAAGCTGAACACCGATCAAAAACGGTTCAAACCCCACACGACCAAGACCTACCCTATCTCCTCTCTGCAGCCGAAAGCCCGCAGCTATCCTGTTGGAACTGAATGAATTCAATGCGGCTTGAAAGGAATGACAAAGTCCACTCAACCCAGTCTTGCAGCAGTTTTCGCAATGAAGCTTCCAGCCAAACCCGCAACCTAGACCACAAACTCTCCACCAGGAAACGGATCCATATCCCTGGTCGCCGACGGCGTCGAAGGAGCCGGCAAGGGAAAGGCAAGCCGGGTCCGCGGGTGGGAAAGGAACGCCTTGCAGGATCTTTGAAACAAGCAGTTCCTGTTTGGGTTCGGGGCTTCGGATCCTACACGAAAGTTGTGGTCAGATAGCACCCACCTTCAGTCAGCCTTCCGACCTGCCCAGCCCAAGGAAAAGAGATAAGACAATCATACCCAACACTCGCCCAACCATCAACTGCTGAGGATGGCATCCTAATAGGGTGATGGGTTTCAATAGGTGACCCTTAACTGAAGACATCGCCATGTAGCCCGTCCAAGACAGGGATACCTTTCTTCGTCTTACACCGCTGGCTGTATGACCTTTTTATCTTTGTACGACGAGGCCGAAGCACAAGCCTGGCGATGCGATGGCTCAGATCCGAGGAGCACGGTAGAGAGGCATATAATTCTCTAAACACTAAGACTATTAGACTATAACACTATAGTTTCTATTGTGACTATAATACTATCAGACTATTATACTATAAACAAGATGACAAGCAGCACGAGTACACAGGCTTGACAAAAGCATGAACTACCTCTGCGGCTGCTTAGAATGATCTGAGTATCTGCAGCATGTCTAGAGTACAAACTTCAAGTGAGCCTCGACATTAGGGACCCTGCCCGTGGCCCATGCCCTCTACCCATGTGCATTTGTATGGTCACCTACTTGTCCAGTATCCTGGGGAATTAAGGGTTAACCTTTGGGAGTATAACGGGATAATTAATGTAGGGATTATAGTACCCCGAAAGGTTATATAAAGGCTACCTACTATACGACTTGGGAGCCAGGATGGCTGCCTGCCTTGGAAGTGTCCTTGGGTCTCCCCCGACTCGGGCGCGAAGGATGGCGGCTCCGTTTTCGGCGGGGATCTGCAACATGCCGAAAAGGCCAAGATGCGGGGCAGGAGGGAGGGGGCGGGAGTTGGGGAATTGGGCTTTGAGGTTTTGCTTATGGAATTTGCTTTAGGGGGGCTGTGCTACCCCGGGGTCTTTGTCAAAGGGTCCTATCGTGCTAGACGTGTCTGCTGCCTTGAGGGGAACCTGCACACGAGCCAAAGACCCAAACGAGGAACGTTACAGTCGGGGACAGCGGCATGGCATGCTTCCAGGTGTAGCCGGTGTTGCCAGAGGTTGACTTCGGTGCCTGTAGAAACCTGCTGCTTGAAAGGGGGTTCTGCAACATAGTCTACGAATATGTCCTGAGGTCAATAGGACAAGTAATGGGCCTGTTGCCTTCTCGTCTGGTACGTGCCCCCGACATACCCGATCCCCAGCAGTCAAGCATAACCGGTTCGTGCACACCAAAATGCTGCAGCCCCTGGCCCCCGTTCGAGGCATCGTTGGCTGCGTCATTGTTTCCGGTCCGCACAAATCATTTACGAGTTCAGGTTCCCTATAGTCTCCTCTAATCTTACGGCCACTGCTTGGCAAAGAGACTTGTAAGGATGTGTTCTCGGAGATGTCTTTGAGAACCCAGGAGAACACTACGGTATCAGGTCGCACGGTCGTGACAGATACGAAAAGCGATCAGCCACATCGGAGCCAGTCGCATTGCAAGCAACGGTGGCAACAATACGGCCGAGCCGAGGATGAAGAGCGCTGACAGCAGTCCGTTACCGGGTGCAAGTAATAGTAACGGCAAACACGATCAAGGAACAAATGCCATTGGTGCTACTTCTCGTGCCATCAATACGGAGAGACGGCCAAGAGTCCCAACTACAAAGCAGCCAAACATGTGGGCTCAGGAGGTGCGAGCTCCCCAAGGGAACTTCGCCGCGTATAACGATGACGATGTGCAATAGCGGGTGCTCATAGCTGGCAAGCAAGACTTTCGCATATTCTTAATGCCAGAAACTCTGGACCCCAATAAATAGATATTTGGGGAAAGCGTCAGAAGATGTGCATGCAGAGTTCATGCCTCAACGCCCTCGTCTTGTTGGGAGATTCGATATGGATGAAGGTGTTCCTGGTATGGAGGGCTTCGGTGTCAGCTTTTGGGGAGTGACTGCCCTGCATTTGAGGTGTAGGAGTTGGAGGTAGGCCTCGGGATGTTTTGGAAAATCGGTCGACTGCTGGTTGCGGCCACCATCCCCGATTCTGGAGAACCTTGATTACCGGAGCCATGCTGGACTGCCATATAGTTATAGGCTATAGGTTTGTTCAGAGGGGGGGTGGCTTCTCGTGGGGTCGATTGTGGATCTGCAAGGCCTGAGGCCAGGTGCAGGACAGGAAAAAGCCGTCTCAACGCAGCTCGCACTCACGCAAGATGTGAATCCCTCCGCCCATGACACCTGATTAACCTTGTGCTGCACCACCTTAAAACCCGCAGCATGCAAACTCCAAAGCCGGAAGGCCTCCCCCCAAGATGTATACTACGCTCAACAATAGCCGCAATGCTAGAAATAGCAATGGCAAGACAGGCACGACTCGTTATACGACTGAAGGGAATGCCAGGTACGAACTGTCAGACAAACAGAAGCAAGAAAGCCCGCTGATGAACAGGGATAAGACCAACGAAGACTAGAGGGTGCATGAAGCAGGGCTCTGTCAGCAATGCCGACGAGCTCACCTGCGCTGAAGCCTAAACCCTAAACTCTCAAGCCCCTAAACTTCAACCTTGAACTCTCAAGGCCCTAAACCCTAAACCCTAAAACTCCTCAAAAGGCCCTGAAGACAGGCCGAGGTACTTGACAGGCGGATCTGCAGTCACCAAGTCTAGCCCTGGTATGGGCCTCCGGGTGCTTCTGGTCAAAGCGAACAGTCTTCTTTCCAGTCTTGCCGCGATTGTTGTTAATATTGTTGTTAATATTTACCAATGCTCAGTCGTAAGAAGACTGTCATTACCGCTGCTCGCTTTATTCTGCATGTCTCTATGCCTATTGTTGCTGTTTTCATGCTACTGCAATGGCAGCAGCGTGCGAAAGTGCGTGGGCAGTCATCGGGCTACACACCAGGGCCAATGACGAGACCATTAGGCTGTCTGTCAAGATGACCACACGGGGTTGGAAGAGGAAACCCATGCTTTGCAGGAGGGACCCACCCTTGGCCGTGGCTCCTTGCTGTGGGTTAAGAAAGGTAGCGCAGACTGCATGAGGTCTTGATGAAGGGCCTTGCTCTGGACTCTCTTAGAGTCTCTACAGGGCTCCAAGTCCGGAGGAGGTGTGGTTTGACCACTTAAGAGGGCAAGAGTCACTGCTAAAGCATAGGGGAGCCATGAGGGAGTCGGGTGCACTGAACTGGATTGAGATTCCGACGATTACAACGCAGGCTGTGCACGAGCATTTCTGGCATCTTGTGGTTGTTGGCTCATACTGCCAACCTGAACATAATGGCCACACTTTTCGATGCCTAGCTGCTCCCGGCTACGAGCACCTGCTTTCGACTTCCGTGTTCGCGCTATACTTGCAGAGCTTAGAACCCTTTCTAAGCATCGATTCCCCTCGAAAACAAACCCCAGTCACTCGGACCGCACGTGGCGACAGCAGATTGAATGCAAATGCCTGCTGACTGGCGACAGCGGCGCGGCCACCAAAGGCACCTGAAACAGTCGCCAGAGACATCAGAGATATCCTTCAGCAGCAATGAAACGTACATAAGCCGGCAGACTGCATCAGAAGGTATCATCCACGGAGAATGTACATTGTGTACGTAAAATGTACATACACGCATGCATGCAGGTATGCATGCATGTATACATACATACATAAGTACGTACATTCATATTGATTTGTGTATATATGTATACACGTGTGTGCATATTGTATGTCTGTATATATATTCTATGTATATATATATATATATATATAACTATAGATAATAAGAGTTACAAGATACAGACGCTATTAACAGGTAGGAAGACATTAGATGTGTGGAAAATAGATAGGTAGATAGGTAGATAGATCGACAGACAGACAGACAGACAGACAGACAGACAGATAGACAGATAGATAGATAGATGGAGAAGTAGATAGATACATAGATCGATAGGCACATAGGTACATAGATGTACAGGTCGGTGGAGAGCGACATAGAGAGACAGAGAGACATACAGATTGACAGACGCAGGGATAAAAAACACACTAAAGACAAGAACACTCAGACAAACATGCACGCACACACAAATACATACATGCATGTGCTGCACGGTATCACCGCAAAGAACTTCAACAATCACCACCGAATGCAGTTCCAATCATGCTGCAAACCTACACATATCATCATATATCTATCTATATATATATACATATATATGAACACAGAGAAATAGACATGTATATAGACACTTATGTATATTGTACATATATATATATATATAAGTACTTTTGCAACCGTGCCGTAACTGTCGTCCTGCGAACCAATGTACCATCAACGTCCCAGTAACACATGACTGTCGCATCTCGCCAGAACAGCTTTACATTCAGATTCCTTGCTAGCTCGACAGTGAAGAACTTGTGGAACGTGTCGGGTGTTACAGTTTCCTCAGCCTAAAACACCTGGAGTAGACATTCTTACGACCTGCAGGCACTGTGCTAGCAGCTAGCACCATCCGATGCTTCTGACGAGGAAAACTGCTGCGCAGATTGGCCACGGCAGCTACAAACGAACCTTCAACAATCGGCCCACCTCCTCCGGAACTGGCATCCCGTCATTCTCCTTGCAAGGTTGGCACGTGGGTTCCGAGCTCTTGGGTTTCCTTCAACTTGGGCAGCCCATGCTTGCTGCCCTGCCCAGCCGGCAGCATTCCACCTAGTGAGTTGTCAAGCATTCGTCTGCGTGCTGTTGCGAACTCCTCAGCCCTAAATCTGTCCTAAATCCCAAACACTACGGCTTAAGGCCAAGACCTCGATGACTAATATTGCGCTCTATGGTCTTGTGCTCCGTGAAGACTCGGCCTGAGCCTCTCGCACCAGCCGTTCTATTTGGGATCTATTCCCACTAAAAACTCACTTCTCGGGACCCAAATGAGTAGACCAAGGAGCCTCACAAAGAGCAAGAGTCATAACTCTGCACCACTGAAGGCGAGGACAGCAGACCGGTCTGCTGCACTTGCTCCATTACCCTGAACCCCGGGATGTCCTGCACTGTCGGAAGACGACTTGGCGTTCCAGAGATCCGCGGCGCACGGTTCTCCTGTCCAACACGACCACTCCACTGTGAGGCTCCATCATCTGGCGAGATTCCCGAGCAACCCCTGAATTGGTGGGGCACTGTTTTTGCCAATCTACGGCTGCTCATTTCAGAAGCGACCGGAAAAGCGTAACTTTCGAAAACACCCCTGCAAGGCGTCGTTCTAGAAGACAGTGTAATTACCGCAGAATCATACGCCGTATAAAAAACACAGCTGAAGCCCAAATTCTCAACAAAGGCGACTCGAAGGGTGAGCCTTGCCGGCACTGCGCTGCTGCGAGGCTGGCGAGAGCAGCAAAGAGGAGGCACGTGTGGAAGGAGACGATTGCGAGGAAATGCCTCGACAACAGGACTGTATCAGAAAGAAACCCGCAATATCGCAAAACCTGCTAAAACGTATCGCGTGTCCTGACAGAAGTCCTCTTGGTACTGCTATAACTAGTTGAGGACTGCCATCGGTACAAACTACACATTGGGCATGTTTAGGGTAGCCGGTTATGGGAACTTGAACAGATCGGAACCAGCCGGGCTTGTTCCAAGATGCAGGAATCCTGTGCTGGCGTCCACAAAGCCTTTCCTGGGCTGCACAATGCCACTTTGCCGAAACAGACGCGATGTTTGTGAGGACCGTTGTATTGCGTCTAGTATGTGAAGAAATCCCAGCTTGGAGAGGAGGGGGAGCGGTGCAGCTGTACCAGGACGGAGCCGTGTTCAACATGGACACCGACACCGCAAGACGTCAAATCATAGCTGAAATGTGAATCATAGCTGAAATGTGAAAACAATTGAAATTGAAGCCGAGATTTCCATGGCCAATTGGAGACGTGATCAGCTCATCCTCCTCAGCGGTCCGGACATCATCCGGGTGATTATACTGCGAACTTGACAACTTCTGCTCGCCGTTGCTAACACCGTGCGATGTTTGTTACGTACAACAACAACTACTACTACTACTACTACTACTACTACTGCTACTACTACTACTACTACTACTACGACGATGACGACGACTACTACAGCTGCTACTGCTAACTCCGAACTGCTAGCTACTGCTAGTACTAGTACTAGTACTACTACCAGTACCAGTAGTAGTACTTTTTCTACTACTAGTACTAGTACTAGTACTAATACTAGTACTAGTACTAGTACTAGTACTAGTACTTCTACTACTACTACTGCTGCTCCTGCTGCTGCTGCTGCTGCTGCTGCTGCTGCTACATCAACTACATCACATTTTACCATATCTACTATCTACGTACTGTCGACGACGACGAAGACGATGACCACTGACTACCAGTACTACTACCACTCCTCCTGCCCCCACCCCTGCTGCTACTGCTGCTGCTAATGCTACTGCTACTGCTACTGCTACTGCTACTGCTACTGCTACTGCTACTGCTACTGCTGCTACTACTACTACTACTACTACTACTACTAATACTGATAATAATAATAATAACCGCTACTACTACTACTACTACTACTACTACTACTACTACTACCACTACTACCACTACTACCACTACTCCCACTACTCCCACTACCACTAC
>CAJNDV010003947.1:18208-29136 GCA_905221635.1 Symbiodinium sp. CCMP2456 | reverse complement strand
CACTACTACTACTACTACTATTACTACTAGTACTTCTACTACTACGACTACGACGTACCACCACAACTACTAGTATTTCTTGTGCTACTACTACTACTACTACTACTACTACTACTACTACTATTACCACTATTACTACTACCACTACCACTACCACTACCACTACCACTACCGCTACCGCTACCGCTACCGCCGCTACCGCTACCACTACCACTACCACTACCACTACCGCTACTACTCTACTACTACTACTACTACTACTACTACTACTACTACTACTACTGCTAATACTACTCAGCAAAAAGAAGTCGAGTCGCGCTCTCGATCATTCCCGGGCACTGCTCTGCCGCCCACCCACCCCCCCCCTGAAGGAACACGAACCAAGAGCTCTTGGCATCCCTGCCTTCGGCTTCTTCGACACGGGAGACCTGGTCCACTCGTCCCCGGAGGTGGGGCAGCGACGAGGGGGCCTGCAAAGTACTTCGGTGAAGGAACAACAATAGCACTTGACTTATGGTAAAAATATGGTAACTACAATGAGTGCAACTATCACCTGGGTGTATAGTCGTGGTGGTCGCAGGTCTTGCCGAGTCAGCTCGGGCTCTGTCCCGTCTTGTTGCGAGTTTTCAGCACTCACAAATCGGTTTTGTGTCCTGTAGTCTTCAATTCTGCACGGTGTGAGTTTCAATGCCAGGTGTGGAGGCCTCTGTAGTGCTCATGTGAAACCGTCGATCCACAGCCGGCCCACACAAATTCCTAGTCTCGGAGCTGACTTTTTTGTTTCCCAGGCTTACGTAAACACGTGATACTCCTCGTCTTGTCCTGTGCAGGAGAGTCGAAAGACCCGGCTTCTGCGAACGCTGCACAGAAAATTGCATCGCAAGCCAGACTATGAGAGATAGAAAAACAACGGAAGACGGCAGACTGGAGCAGCTTGATAAACACACGGTACCTGAAGAGATGACAAGTACAGCCTGCAGCTGTGACATCTAAGGAACTAATCAGAACCTTTCACCAGAAAGCCTTTCTTTGAAGAACCTCCGCTGCTATCCGGAACTAACTTCAAACATAAAGCACCATAAAGCCATGTCGAGGCACGGAGTTTCATTGCGGGCATGCATCCCTAGCAAGTCCTACACTCTACGGCCAGCCACCCGTACACGGAAATTCTCCGGCTTTGGCCCACGTCTTCGCTGCGGCAGGCAGTTATGTTTGACTCACATCCGCTTCTCAGTCATTGATGGAGTTTAATCTAATCAGCTGTAGTGGCTTGACGCCTGCCATTCCAACTCATGTGAGCAGCAGACAGCAAGACAGAGAACTGCAGCCTAAGGCACGGCCACTCGCAGCAACTTCCTACTTCCTCGCTTTTCGCTCGACGTGCTCGTATCTTGTTGGCATCTGAACTATGCCGAAACGCGAGGCCGGAGGACTAGTGATCCACGTCCGAACAGTGTTTCTTCAATAACCTGTCTCAACCATGGGCAGGGTCTGCCCTGAACTCCGCTTCTCGTGCAGGAGTGGTGGGTTTGTTCATCGGGATTGCCGCGATCAGGTGTCTTTCCATGTGCCATAACCTGCAAAAAAGACGTCAGCAAACTCTGCCGTAGTCTGCTCCACCGAGTCCGAACGCCGAACACCCTTTGAACTTGGATCCTTGAGTCCTTCCATACCGGAAAGAAAGCTGGCCTGGGAGAGGTGCTAAACATAAAGTGTCGGATTTCGGTGTATACAGGTCTAAGATGTGGGCGAATAGCTTGGACGCGTTTGGGCACGTAGGGTTGAGTTGTCAGATCTCCCGGCTAAGCGTATGCATGGCACTTAAATGGTCATGCTCGGTCTGTTGGGAAGACAACATGATGGGCGATGCACCTCTTGGGGATGTCAGACGTCTTGGGTCAAGGAATGAGGAACTAGTAACTAGAGGGCTGGATTAGACTTCATCTGGGCAGCTTCTCCCAGTAACGCTTGTGCAGCGTGCCCTCACTATTCTTCCCCTTGCGGGTGCCCTTGCCGCGGTTGGCGATGGCTCGCTTGACGCGCTCCTCGGCTCAGGTGCGTCGCTCGTGTGCAGCTGTGGTGATCTAGGGGTCTGGTGGCTTTCCACTCTAAGTATTCCACTCTGACAGCTCCTACAAGGCAGGCAAGGCCTCACACAAGCCTGGGTAACATTGGATGACACCTACGCACCAGTTCCCACGGAGGATCTGCACAACTAAACTCTTTTTCGTGAGTTGCAGTCAGGGTTTCGGCAAGCCTTCTGATAGTGTCAGGGTCGTGTCAAATACCCTGGGTTGCTCTAAACCAGGGTCCCCCTTCGCAATCCTGAAGATAAAGATAGCAACACGACCGGTATGCTAAAAGGCCCCCTACATGGGAACCCCAGTTTGGAGCAGCCCTACCAAGCTCAGGCTGCACTTGTGTGGAGTCAGTCTGCCCCTGTGATTCCTCTGAAACTAGAAAAAGACGTTTAAAACGAATCTAAAGCCCTAGTCTACAACCACCCCTAGATTCGGGGGCCGGGGAGCCTCTCCTGGTGACTCAATCACACCTTCTCCGTCTCCCGGGCGCTCCAAAGTTAGGCACAGTCTGGCAAAAATGGACGAGTGTTACCAGTATCACGTGTTACGGTGTGTGTTCTTGTGTTGTTCTATACATTGTCGCTCTGTTTTGTATCGCAACCATTATCTGGCGCCTGCAAGCCTACCCCCTGATTTGAAGAAGAACCCACTTCGCCAAAGCAGAGAGGGGCGGCTCCAACAAAATCCGGGAAGTTGTTCCGAAATGGTGGCTGGATCAGAACCCGTTATGGTGGGCAACGCCTGCCCCTACAGGGTCAAAGCCGTCCAGTTGTCACGCGGTACAAGCCTGCGCAAACACATCTAAGCCCTGGACGCGCCAGGCAGGCTTCTGGACTTCCATCCAATGAGGGACTTTCCAGTCCTTCATGTCCAACACCTCGAGGGTTTTGCCGGGGACTGGATACTTCTGAAAGGGCTGCCCCCTTGATACACAATCTTCCAACGAGGCAGACCACAGGCATCGTCAGGGATGTTTCTAAAAATATTACAGTCTCAAACCCTTTGGTGGAGCCACTGTTGGGCCGAATTTGGAGATTTAGTGTCTGGGGCACGCATGCCGGCCGGTCCTTGCACATCGCATAAACTATCATAAACTCAAGCCTATGTTGCATGTTTGTCGGAGGGTTCTGAATCAAGCTAGTGTACACGGTTGGCGGATTCCCCTATGCATGTATGTTGGTCTTTAGACAATTATTGCAATGCCGTGCCTGAGCCGTGAAACAATAAGAGCAGACCACAACAGTACTACTATAATATTCTAAGGAGTGACAGTCCTCGTTTGTCTTAGCACGCTGTCTGTTTAGCCTTTTTCTGCTGTAGGACAACTGCTCAAAACCAGGCCTATCCCGTAAGCAATTCCGATACTAGTGACACTATACGTGCCCTAAGCCTTAAACACACACACAAGACTTGCTAGTGACACTACTCTTGCCATCGGGTGCCTGCTCTGCCATCTTCCGAACCTCCATGCTCGGATCTTCCCGCATCAAGCGCACCTCAACAAGCAGGCAAAGGATTTTGCCACTGGCAACTCGGCAAGACCAGGCGAGGACTCTCGGTCCCACGTAAGGTTTAAGGTCACCGGCTGCAGGAGCCAGGGCCAATGAAACAGCAACAGCATCATCATGCAAAAAAAGATTCGCATAACAAATTTGAATTTGAATTACGCAAGCGTAGACCCCAAACAGTGAAACACTGTGGCCCCACAGCATCACCTTGCAGTCCAAGCCCCACACAGATCCAACAACCTTCCAAAAGCATTTCTGAGTCACCCCGAAACATGCGCGCCACTTTGGCAGCAGCCCGCCGATTTCTGGAGCGGATACTCACAAAACTAAACTGGAAGGCAGTATGCACCGCAAATACGTGGAAGGAGCAGGACTGCCAATTCAGGACAATTCCAACGCCCGCAGGCCTCTTTGGGGAAACTAGAAGCACCAACAGACTCAGTGGGTTATAACTTCAGGACATGCTTCTGCGGGTGTTCTGCTTCAGCGCGAAGGCTAAGAAACCAGAACACCAAGCGATGCCTTTGAAACCCCTGGCGAATGAATGGAAGGGGCGTCCTGCTGGTTGGTATCCTCAGGTCCCAAAGCATCCCAAAGCCGCTAAACTCTGCGGTTGAGGTTGCAACCAGAGTCGGGGTTACTCTAAATATCGGAGGATTCTGGCGCGGCTTCTGGGCACCCTCGAATTGTCCATTTTGCCGATTCTTGAGGCAGCTCCCATGCCTGAGGCCAGGGCTAGGGACTTCTTGTGCCTGCCAACTTCACCTGAAGGCCTCGGCCAAGGCCCAATTATGGCTTACGACTTATGCAGAGCTTTCATTGCCGCGATTATTGAAGCTTTATTGCTTGGTCCCGGAGATGTTGGCCATGAAGCTTACTCGCCTCAGTCAGCCTCCGACATGTGTCTGGCTGGCAAGGGCAAAAGCCGGGCAGAACCTCCCTGAAGCTATCTAGGGTTTAGTTTCGAGTTCTCAGACCGGAAGAGCCCGCAAACCAACCTTCGCAGGGCAGAACCTCGCAGCTTAGGCTGGAGCCCCTCCGAGGCGGACATGGTCGAAAACCTCAATCCATGAGGAAGCTTGGGCTCATTGACTGTCACGGGAAAAAGCTTGGGCTACCTGGCTTCAGCTTGCTATTCGGCTTCTCCGTGGTGGTCGGATGTTGGGCTGCAGCTTGTCGGTAAGAGGTGGGATTTGATTTGGGAATTGCAATACACGGGTAGAATGGGTAGAAGGCCTGAATTCGGGGGCAGTCGTTCATGTCGTTCCCTCGGCCGAAAATAATCCGGCTTCGCTGGATACCCGGGGCTCTCTTAGGCACAGGCCCACGCACCGCCTCGATTGCGGAAAGGCGAACGAATTCCTCCTTGTGCAGAGGTGGCCATTGGCAGGTATGAGGTATGCATGTCCCACGACCGGCAGATCGCTTGCTGCAAGTTTTGCAGCACTGAGCGTGTTCGGCTTTGTCAAGGGGCGAAGTTGACAGTGCAAACAGTTCATTGCCCCGCTGTGATGTTTCAACAGATAGTACACCGCAGGAAGATGTCGCAGCAGAAATCAATAATAAGACCTTGCCTATAACCTATAACCAGCTGCATTGTGACAATCGCCCACCGCAACAAGCCATAGGGGCTGGAAGCAACAGCAACAACATCAGCAACAGCTGTCGAACTTGGCAACACTGCTTGCTTTCTCATCCGCAATGTCATGTTGAGCATGCCCACACGCGAAAGCTGAGTCACCCTTTTCATACACCATCCGCTGTCGATCTGTGCGCAAAGATTCGGCCATAGCTTTCACAGCCTACAGAGTTTTGAGAGATGAATGACGTGCGCTTGAATCAAGCTTCGATGCACAAGGGCTCAAGGATGTCAGTACTAGAATGCTGCTTGTGTGTTCTCTGCACTCCGGCCCGATGGGCTAACGAAATGAAGATGCAAACACCTCGAGACTAAATGCAGCAGAGGCAAAAGTAAGGTCGCGCTCAACAAGTCCTTGAGGCCACTGACCTGACAAAACACGGCCCAGAGGGGCTCAGGACTTTCGACTCGGGTTGCCTGTGCTCAGCCCTGCTGGGGCTTTGCTTGGACACCGAGAGCAGCTCACTGCCCGCACGAATGGCTCTTGCAGATATGAACCACAGCCCTTCACTGCAAGCTTTCCTGTATGCGGTCCGATCAATGATGCCCTTGTTGAGAGCATCTGCAAGCATGAACCTAATGTCAGCCCATATGGCCCGACTGAATCCTTCTGCCATATGTTGGCGCAAGCTCAACAAGTGAAGAAGCATCGCGCTGTCACTGCTTCGAATTTCTTCGTTCGTGAGACTGGCCCACACACACGAGGCGTCTATAAGGAGATCCAACTGAAGCGCATGCGACATAGAAGCTTGTTTTCTGCAACAGGCTTGCTGGCCTGCAACATTTCGGTGAGTCCACCGTCGAGCGCCAGAGCGGTACCGGTAAGGTCAAGAGCACTCAGCAGCTCGGCTGAGAACGTGTTTCTGCAAACTCGCGTCTGCTTCTTGGACACGAATCCCAGAACTTGCAAGCTGTTTGAACCTTTGTGCGGCCCGTCCTTATCAGTCAAAGCTATGACTCCTGATCTTATCGCGAGATGCTTCTACTTTAACATGTTATACTTTGCGTGAGAGTAAAGTATCATACCTACTTTATCTCAAGGAGGCTTGTTGAAGTAACGCGTTCTCAATCCTTCCCCAACTTTATGACTTTGCCACATTCGTGGCTCAAGACCACATGATCACTTTGCGCGATCCTAGAAAGAGACGCTTTGTGACTTTCAGGGTAACTTTGATCTAGGGCTGAGTGAGCTGTGCACATACAATACTTTAGAGTGTTGTTTGTGTACAGTCTGAGAACGTTGTACTTTGGCAATTGGGGTTCCTTTTTAGGTCCCGTGAACCTGCGCCAACGCCTCCTAGCCTGCCTATACAGGAAACCCGGCTCGTCTCACCGACATGAACGACTGAGCCGAAGGATCCGGCTGACCACCGTCCGTTGAGGTGGATGAGGTTATGTCATCATCATCATAATACATTCTGAGACATTCTGCAATGATTGCACTGATCAGCGCCGCCATGCGCATGATAGTTGGAGGAATAGTGCCCTGTGCCTCCTACCATGGCCTGAAACCCACTTGATGAAGATGCTGACATGTCAGAGAGGATCAGAAGGATCGGCAACAGAACTCGGATAGCTTACTCCATAAGCACTCGGATTATCATCGGTACCTCCGAAGTGGGCCGAAAGTGGGTAAGAAGCATGCTCCGGGATCTCCCGTCGCTCCCTGGCGTCCACTTTGGCGACCGGTGTGCTCAAACAGATGACTCTGCCTCCGAATCCTCCTCATGAGCTCAACGAGCTGTTGCTCGTTTTGTGGCAATTGGCCGCCAAGGGGCGGCAGAAGTCTGTCAACCAACTCAGGGGGTAAGGAGAGGGCGCTAAGCAGTAACCATGACATGCCATTGGGGTTCATCGCTAATTCGCCTCTGAGCGCGGCCCTGTTTCGCAGCACGTCGAAGCAAACCAGGAAACTGTCCACTTGATCCACTGGAAGCTTCATGAAGCTCAAGAATTCGAAAACAGCCTTTGTTGTGGCCTCCTGGCCAAATGGAGCGTATCTCATGAGCTCGTTCGCGAACCAGTTCCTTGGCTGACATTGTTACTTGAAGACCAGCAATCGGATCCAGGCGTTGAGCTTCCGGGCCTGTGGCGGTATAGACCGGAGAATAAAAATCCGAGATCCAAGCCCGCAAGCTGTAATGAGCTTGCCTCTCCACGCTCCAGGCCGGTGGTACCTTGAGCGTACCGGTACCTGCGTCCCCCTTGGGGCACGCAGCCGGCACCATCAGGATCAAGAGCGCAAGCAGCACCAGTCCGCCTAGACCTTCAAGAAGTGTCATCTTCGCCGTTCGCGTCATGATTTTGGCTCCAACTCGCCGCCATTTGGTTAAAGCCCATCGCCGATACAGATCACTGTCCTCTTTACGCCGATTAAGTCCCAATGGTCTGCTGGTGTGGCTTTCCGGGTGAACCTGTCTTTCCTGACTAGCATTTGTGCGCTTGGTTCCCGTCCAGTTTGTCGCCATGGCGATGCCACGGTCTTGTTCGATGTTGTCACGGGCACTGCTCTGTTTCATGCTGGAAGATTGCAATCGAATAGGCTCGGTGCCTGCGGCATTCCAAGTGGTGGAGGGTGTGTTTGCAAACAGTCCACGACCTGCTACCGAAAGGTCAAGCAATGCATTCGTTGTGACCTCGTGCGAATTCAAGGTCTCTGCCCTCCTTGCGTGTTGAGCTCGAAGTTCTGCTCAGGAGGCGTGTCCCCATTCCACCAGCAGTCCATCGACAAGAAGGCGGCGAAGCCGGTGATTATCAAGAAAAGACGAATGCAGCGAAAGCATCCAAAGGAGAAGCCCGCGGAATGAGCAGCCAGCTCCGCTACCCAGCCGAACTTGGCAACACTGCATGATTTCACATCTGCAATGTCATGTTGAGCATGCCCACGCGCGAAAGCTGTGTCACCCTTTTCATACACCATCCGCTGGCGATCAGTGCGCAAAGATTCGGCCATAGCTCTCACAGCCTACAGCATCTTTACAGATGAATGATGTGCGCTCGAACCGAGCTTCGATGCACAACGGCTCAAGCATGTCAGTACTGGAATGCTGCTTGAATGTTCTTTGCACTCCGGCCCGATGGGCTAACGAAATGAAAATGCAAACACCTCGAGACTAAATGCAGCAGAGGCAAAAGTAATAAGTAAGGTCGCGTTCAAGAAGTCGGTGAGGCCACGGACCTGACAAAGCAAGGCCCATAGGGGCTCAGGACTTTCGACTACAGCCACGACAACAACAACGACAACGAGCGCAACAACACTAACAATAGCAAAACACACTGGCAGCAACGGCAACAGCAGCAGCACCAGCACCAGCAGCAACAACAACAACAACAACAACAACAACAACAACAGCAACAGCAACAGCAACAGCAACAGCAGCAGTAGCAGCAACAACCACGTCGACGGCAACGGAGCAAACCATCGCGATGGCGATGGCGATCGCCAACGCAATCACGACGACGCAGCAACTACGAAAACACCAAAGCACTAGCACCAGTGCTGGCACTAGCACCGGAAGCAGCAGCAGCAGCAGCTCCAGCACAAGCACAAGCACCACCACTACCACCACCAACAAAAGTGGTGATGATGACACTTGACGTGCGGCATGCGGGTGCATGTGGGTAACCACAACAAGATCCTGCTTATTGTCCACACCCGTTACCACAGCTACCAGCGCAGCAACGACGCCACTTCTTCCATACTATTGAAGCTCTCCTGCAATGTAGAGCATGTGTTCATACCGTTATCTGATGCTACACTCTACCTCTGACAGACGGCAAAACTTCAATCCGATATCTGCCGCTAGCCCTACCTACGTCGTCTAATTGCATGTGCGAGGAGGTATGAACGTGCAGATGCATGAAACGGAATGTAGTATACATATAAAACCGGAAACGGAAGCGATGGCGTTAGCGTTCACATTTGCATTGCTGCAACACCTCACAAATCTTCACGGAACGGGAATGCAATGAAATCTGCGTAAAGTGACGCAGCAGACTGCAGTGTGCTGTATGTTTACGGCAATGTCCTCTCACATAGTGCAGCATTAATTACATAGAGCAAGGTAGTGTAGGGTTGCGCAACGTAACGTATTGTGACACTTGTGACATCTATGTCCATGTCATGCTGATTATGCTTTGCTACATATCGGCTCGTCATGCAAAGGTATCCTCGTGGTCAAAGTACGGGCGCAAAGCTCCGGAGTAATGGGCTGCCCAGGGTCCGATCCAGCCCTGTCGCTGCCGGCGAGTGGGGGTCGGAATTTCGTCAGAAGCCCTTTTTTTTGCATCCAGGACTCTTGCAAGCAGCCCTTGAAGCCTAAAACCCGTTCTGAGCAGGGGATCGCATTGCACTAAGCCCTGGATCCCTTCTGCCAAGCTCTAGACACTCCAGCGCTCAAAACCCTCTTCCCGCAAAATTACCTTGAAAACTGCTTCAATTCTCATGTCCAAAGTCCTCGTTGACTCGTGGCTCGAACAGCAACAACTGGAGGGACGACATGCCGTTGTGTGTGCGAGAGCAGAAGCAGTCTCGGACTCTGACCAAAGCTCGCATAGACAAGATTCGTGTCATGAGATCGACTTCCTGGCGAGGCTCAGGGGCTTTCGTCCGGCTGCACACGACTGAAGTAGAAACTATGCTAAAAATTTGAAGCACAGCAAGAGTATTGCATGGGGCATGAAGTCAAGAGATTAAGTCGCGCGCGGAATCTGGCTCCAGCTTCCGTGCGATGCGGGCCTTTGCCAGAGCTGGCGTATGGCTTGTAGAGGGGTGTCTGTAACACTTAACCGGCAAGCAGCTTGCTCCTGCTCTACGACGCCTCATGAGTTAAGCAGGAGTGCTCAGAGTGCTCCAGAGACACTCGCACCGCAACGCTGCGGCTGCTGATGCATGTACCAGAATTCGCGGCAAGAACGCGATTGAGTCATGTCCCCGCCTTTTGACCACCTCATTAACTTGCGTGCTCGCGCTAACACTCAAGGGACCTGCAGCCTCACCACCCACCCTGCGGACATGAGACCGCACATTGACCAAGAAGTAGAAGCGAAGCATAGCTCTCCTATTTGTTTGTGAAAAGTGGGGAAGTAAGGACCCAGCAATCCATTCGTCCATTGGCCACCGGTCCAAGGAACAAAGGTTTTGAAAGGTTCTCCTGAGCTGCGGGGTTCGTTCAGTGTGGCACATCCCGTTCTACGAGAGTTTCTCTGAGAAGGACAACCCCCAAACTCCAGGACACTAGATGACTAGCACGTTCCTGTTGCTTCCTTTTGCCTTCGGTCACGCAAAAGGACTGCCCTAAACAAGTATGAACAGGTCAGGCTTTGCAGTTCTTGACTCCTTGACTCGTATGTTGACAAACAGCACGGACATCTCGAAAAAACGTGTGCGACCACCACTCTTAAGTCCTCCAAGTCAGAACTGAGTAACACATGTATATTCACATGTACCGGCCTCTGTGTGCACATGCACAAGCAACCAAACAACACTGTGCACATGCCGTCGCAGGTATATGCACACGAACACCTTGCACATACATTTGCAGAAGGAAGTCTCAAGGCAAACCAAGAAGTCAATTCCACATCGTAGCGAGAAGAAAACCGCTGTCGCAGTTTGCATTATAGTTATTGTTGCTGATGGTGCTGTTGTCACTGAAGTAGTTGCAGATGTAGTTGTCGTTGTAGCAGCAGCAGCAGCAGCAG